>CABEEJ010009345.1:0-19040 GCA_901482245.1 Timema douglasi
GGCGCCTAGACCATAAAGAAACATTATATGGAAAATCACACTGGACTCAAGTCATGTCAAGTAAAGTCCAGTCCGGTGGCTGTGGCACCGCAGCTTAATCCTTGGAGAAGTATTGTTAAAAGTGATTGATAATATTTTTAGTGATAATAGTAATACTTAGCAAATAATAATTATTCCCAAATATGTTGAGAAGAGTTACTTTCAGACAATGTTGGCATAACTGATAGCATATGCTAGCTGTCATGTAAAACTAAGGAAGCGATGGGCGTACTGTAGCACGCGTTAACGAGCTGGTTCAACCCATCACTAGTGTTTATAAATAACTTTTATTTGAAAGCTTGCGCATGCGCTGATCGGGTCTTCTTGACTGGTTTTTTGCAAAAGCGTTGGAAAAGTTGGAACTATCCCTACTCGAACAGTGGGGGCTACTCTGGCCACGTGAACTTCTTGTGATTTGATTAGAGCTGTCACGTGACCAAAAATCAACACAGTAACGAATTATATGTCTACTGTCTGAGCCAGGCTAGAAGTTAACGATGAAATTTGTTGACTCAATGGAACAATAATTAATTAAACTGGAATAGTTCCCGGTTCTTTATCTAAACTCATGACACATGAAAAAGAAAACCCAGACGAGACTATTTTCTCCTCGAACAAGCCAATCTTCTAAGATGTATTTACGTTTCGATAACATAATATTAGAAATTGATTAAACTTTACAATTTTACAGTTTAAGTCTATAATGTTTCTACAATTTACAATCTTACTATCAATGTTACAATGTAATTGATAAAATTAACAACAAAAAAAATCTGATTTCCTTGACTAGAGCTGTATGTGGAGATCTTAAAAATGTTATTTAATTATTTAAATTAATGGTGGATGGTGAGGTAAATTGAACCACATATTTAAATAATAGTTTTATTTATATAAAAAAACTATTTTAAGCAAATATAAAATACCTATTTCTTGGATTTCTTCCAGGTCATACTCATCATAATTCGTAAGATACAATATTTTCGGCAAGAAAATTACAAGCTAAAATTATGTAAATAATTAAGCTAAGTCCTAGACATAAGTAATAATATTGTGGGGTATTTTATTTTGTATTGGAAAACATTTAAATTATAATAAAAGCTCTAAAAATAATTTGCAGTGGTATATTATAATCATATAACTCTGTACATAAAAAAAACTGCACCTTTGTTTGAAAAATTTAAATATTCCACTTTTTGTGTAAATATGCCATATTTTACCTAATTATTTGAAAAATTTAAATATTCCACTTTTTGTGTAAATATGCCATATTTTACCTAATTATTTTAATATTTCTTTTATCCCAAATCTATTTCAAATAACAGAATACCAAATAAGAATGTATTCATTATTTGAAAAATAAAATGGGGAGTAAAAATATTGCTGTAGATTCTGGAGCATTAAGTTAAATAGGATAGTAACACGCATTACTATATCCATCTGCAAGACATAGCATTTTACAAAGTTCTAATGGGTTGTGAGATGAATAAAAATTATACAAGGATGTTTAAGTAGTCAACGAAAAGAATTAAATAAACTTTTTTTTTAATTCTGAATATTTCTCAAAGATGAATATAGCCAAGATATAGATAGCTTAAGAAATCAATCAAACTAAATAATTATATTTGTTTCCCAGATTAAACTAAATTCTGTACATATTACGAGACATATTCTGGTCATCATAGTGCTTGGAAGTTTCATCGTTATATCTGGTATTTTGGCAAAATAATTATTAGCTCATCTCAAGTTTTGCTATTGCTAAATTGAAGATCATGTTCTAATATGGGCAATACGGCATTTAGAATTATAAAGTGGTAAACTTAGGCACATCTGATTTACAATTTGAAAGGTTATATGAATTTAGCTTTCATCTACAACTTTGATGCAATTACTTAAGGGAGCCGTCTTAAGTATATATAATCCCTTCTAAAATAATTGACTACAATCACAACTAGGATTACATTTAGAAAACAATATCTATTTTTAATTTATTTTGTTTATGTTTGGCATGTCTCTACTTATTTGTTATAATATGTTTACGTATTCTAAGTAGAGTTGGTAGCCCTGGCGCCATGCGTCTTAGATTTTTTTGTGTGTGTTCCATGGGAAGTGTAAACATCCTAAATAAATACGAAAACAAAGAAACTATAAAATGCACTTCATTTAATGTGCATATGTTTGAGGAACATTAAAAATTAATTCAATATAAATTCGAGCATTGCACACATATTATTTTTAGCGGAGAGGTGAGTTAAAAACATCAGATTGTTTCTTAACTTAAGCACCTGTAAAAGTATTAAAATACTCAAATCCTCCTTCAGCCCCGTGACTAACCCGTGCAAAGTTGTTTCGAAGAAACGAGGACACCGATTCAACAATGCCAAGGGAACAACATATAGAACTGATGGCTGGCATACAAGAGTTATCACAAACAGTCAACTCCAATCAAGACCGAATTATCGAAGAGAGACTGTGTCGTATGGCGCCTTAACCTGAAGCAGCGCCCCCACTACAAGCAGGTGTCGTGGCAGTGGCCCGGCTGGCACCGCAAGTAGTCTCTACCCTGGTCGACACTGCTCCCACCGGAGACACCCCTGTTAGATGTGGACGAGGTGTCAGTTCTCAGGGTAGCACTCGCCTTGAAGGCAAAGACAGTGGAGCTTCAAGCAGGCAACCCTGCTTTTTACTCACTCTGACCTTCAACTACACTGAGTTACCACAGACCACGCAACATATTCTTTTCGATAGGATAAATACGGTCTACATCGCCCTAACGAAAGGCTGGCCAAGCACCATCGCAGCATTGGGCGGCGACGCCGGAGCAGCCATCTACCTTCCGAGTTTTGGGCCACCGCCACCAGTACCAGTCTACAACCCTCCAACCTCGAGAGGTGGTGGTGGTGCCTCAAGTGGCTCGTTCCGAAGCCATGGACGAGGGAGGAGAAAGTGAGAAGACTGATATGTAGAAAAAATACTTGATCAAACACATGCTGACTGCTCCACATAAATTCATGTCAAATATATATCCTTGTATAATAAAGCTGCCGGTTTCATTCTTTCACGTTGACTGCCTCCCGGCCTTCCTCTTCACCCTGTAAGCGTGCTTGAGGAGAGAGTATAAAAGCGTGGGTGGAGTGGGAGATTGGGATCAGTGGGTTCGTGAGGGACGTGAGGGAGGGAACCAACAACACTCAAGTACATTCTAAATCGTACAACATCCAATCAAACACAAAAACTAAACCGTATGACATTTGGACTGGGAAAAACCGTGAATGTTACACGTAAAAATCTTAGAATTGGATGCATATATATATATATATATATATATTCATATGCAAAATCAACTATGAACAAAAGAAACTAATTAAAGTTGATTACCAGGCTGACTCTACAAGCTACCGTCCATACAATCCTGAAACAAAGAAAACAATTCAATCTAGAAATGTCATATCCAATGAAAAACCAAAACAACAAGAAAACGTCCCACCAGCAACGGAGTTCCAAATTACTTTAGACTCTCAACCAACTATCGAAGGAAAGACGATGAAGGTGACCAAGTTATTCATGAAGCAGAGGCGGCTGGTCAATAAAACTTGCCACAAGACAACAAAAACACATCCAGACCAAGACGCAGAACGTCCAAGAATACAACTTGGAGACAGGAATACAATCAGAAAACCAGTTCGATATGAGGTAAACATAGTAGAATGGAAAGAACACTCACTAATACAAAAAGCTATGGCAACTCCAGAAGCAGATCATTGGAAATAATCTGTTCAGAATGTGCTCAAGGTCAAGGTACATGAGATCAACAGCGCATGTAAGATTGTGCCAGCAAACAAGCAGCTTGAACCTATAGACTCCAACTGGGCGTTAAAAATAAAAAAGGATACAGCGGGGGAAATAAGATATAAATCAGTATGCACGAGGCTTATTCCAATAATCCTTACGTAATTATTACGAGACATTATCAACAGTAGTAAGATATAACTCAATTCGTGCGTTTCTAGCCATCACACCCATCACAACTCATGAAGATTTCAACAGAGTGCAGTTTGATGTGAAAAGGGCATTAATTTATGGAAAGTTTGATACGAAAGTGTATAATATACATATTATAATATGAAGGCATCTGAAAATGTTAGTGTGTAGAACGACCCATATCCTATTACGTGTATACTTGTAAAGGCATTTTATGGGCTAAAACAAACACCAAGATGCTGAATTAACTAGTTAAAAACGTTCCTGAAGTACTTCGACTTCAAAGAAATTAATGCTGACAAATGTATTTTTATTGGAGAATTTGAAGACAAAAATCTATGTCTGATTTTATTTGAAGACCACAGTTTAATAGCCTCAAAAAGTAGACATACTCTTCAGAAAGTGTTGAAACTTGGAATCGTTTCAAGAATCATTTGAAACTACCATAGAAAGTGGCGAAATATTAGTAGGTTTGCAAATAAAGCGTGATATCAATAAGTAAACTATGTTCACACATAAAAAAGGATATAGCAAGCAGATCATTAAACAATTTGGAATTACTGAGGCTAAGGGACTATAAATACCCACTGAACCTCATGCCTGTAACGCAGATTTTTAGAAAACCAGTAGGATCCTTCATGTTTCTAGCATGTATTAAGATCTAACATAGCATTTGCTGAAAAGTCAGTTGGTAGCTTTCTAAATAATCAGAATGATAAGCATTAGCAGACAATCAAAAGAATAATAATATACGTAATAAGTACACTATACATCGGTAGAACTGATCGTAAAACTGAAAACCAATTAAGCCTAGCTGGATACTCAGTTGCGGATTGTGCTAGTGATGTAACAGTGCTTAGATCAACTACTGGATACTAGTAAATAGCCCTATTACATGTACATCACAAAGGCAATTTTAATTACGACCGAGGCAGAATATGTAGCTGCAGCTTCTGCAGTGAAAGAATCCATACGGTTAAAAAGATTAATGTTGGACTTTGGGTATGAAGGTAATAGCGCTAATGTTTTCTATGTAAATAACTAAAGTGCAATCAGGTTATCAAAGAATCCAGAGTTCCATCAACTAACCAAACAGATTGATATAAAATACCATTTTGTAGCTTAAAAGGTAAAAAATGGTGAGGTGGTTATTTCAGTACCCTTAGAGAGACAAATGGCTGATATACTAACCAAAACACTACCCAAAGAGAGACTCTAAGTAAAAAGCGTCACAATCTTCTTATATCTTCTTCTTCTATGTCAATAAAAATAAGAATTTACGTATCTGCGTGTGTGTCTTTCACGAGCGTTGTGTGATATGTATCGCACGACAAGGTCTGACATTGAGAAATCAATAGCTCCTGTGCACAAAACAAAAATGTACACCTCCAAGCCGGAATTTTAAATGGTGGATTTTTTTTTTTTAAATAATTGAAAACTGTGCCAGAAGGAATATATTGAAAATGTATTTTTCTGTCTGTTTGAAGCAAATAAAAACGTTGCCAGGAGTAACTACGCAATACATTGAGGTATGTTTAAGTGGAACGCGTGGTAGAATATTTCTTGGATGCCACGTATGGCTTAGATGTCACTTATCAAATGCTTTCAAAATACATAAAAGTTGAAACAAGGAGAAAAACTCTCTCCAATAATTTTTAATCCATCCTTAGAGTGTGCTATTAGGGTAATGCAAGAGATTAAAGAAAGGATGGCTATTGTAACAATACAATGCTTCGTATTGTACAATTACTCCCCACCCAACCTAATATCACAAGTTCGAGTCACCTAAATACATACTAACCCACCCCACAGAATAACCTCGAAGAATCCTACAATAGCATTCTTCACTATTGTAGGCTAATGTAGCCCCAACAATTACACAAAAACAGCATTCTTAAATATCCAATATAAACAGTCTACTAAAGTAACTGTTCAACACGTACCATCATCCAGCTGGCCTGGTTACGACGCTGGCGAGTCAAAAGCGCCGATGAACAAGAGTTGGGCGACTACAACTTGGAGTACGTGTTTGACGATCTACTCGGTCCGAAAATTGCAATAAAACTAGCCAGTGTTTACTTGATGCCTCTTCGCTAAATCAACTAACCCTGGTCTGCCGTCTGGCGGAGGGATATGGAAAACCCTCGCCGAACTTTCAAGCTTCTACATTGGTCAAGAAATAGGAATACTGCATTGCGACAATCACGCGTCCAATTAGTGGCTTGAAAACCCTGTGAAGTTACATCATAATGACGTAATGGACTGTTTAAGCGTAGCTGACTTGGATGTGAAAACCCCTCCCCCTTGTTTCCGTGTTTTAGACTGATTATAAAGAGGATTGTAAATTGTAAATAACTGCACGTTTGACGGGTGTAGAGATCACATATTGAGCGTATGGTAGAGACGTATCTTATTACTGCACGTTTGACAGCTATAGAGATGTAGCGTGTTAGGAAGGAACGTTTGATAGATGTATCGTTGCTATTGAACGTTAGAAGTATAGAGTTAGGAAAGAACTTTTAAAATGTAGAACTTTAGGAATGAACATTTAACTTTATTTAAATTGTGTTTGTTACGCAACCTTTTATTGAGGTCATGAACGAGGGGCCTATATTAGTATGTTAAATGTATAGTCAACGCAAAGAGGAAATTGCGTTCGACTTTGAATCTTTTATTTTTGCTTAGCTAAACTTTGTGTTTGGATCACGTTGATCCAACTCTAATGCGAATTGTTAGTGCTTTGAGTTAACGTAAATGCAAGTTAAGTTCGTTCGATATGTCAAGGAAACATGTGTAAAACTTATTCTTCATTTACGTCTTGAAATACCTTAAGTCTAGTTTCGGCTTATGTGTATCCAGCCATAACTTTATGTTTGAAGGACCTTAAGTCCAGTTTAGTCATTTTTAGTGCATTTTATATAACAATCCTTTATACAAATGTCTGCAACAACAACAAAATTAAACAAAAAGTGGATTTTCCAATATATTTTATTTATTTTCTGACAAACGAGTTGATATTTCTTAGTGAAATTGATAGCCAAGAACTATTAGACACACAGGTTTGAATAAATTAAAAAATGTGTTTCCCAAATCAAAGCTAAATGAGATACACAGTTTTTCTCATTTCCTGAAAAATTTACTTTTTGGGGTAATCCGATTTTTTGCTATCAACCCCTCAATAATAGAATTATTGAGTATTTTTGTGTGTTTACATAAAAACGTATATATACATATTGTTCATTCACGGGAGGAGTTTACCTGGGAAAGGTCTTTTTTCTTACCAATATCCTACTATATAATAGATTTCTGGTAAGGGAAAAAAGTCCTTTCCCAGGTAAACTCCTACAGTGAACGAACTTTACATACATACAAACATATAACAAACATAAATACATACATACACACATACATACATATATACATACATACACACATATATACATACATACATACATACATACATACATATAAATACATAGATACAGACATAAATACATACATATAGACATAAATACATACATACATACATACATACATACATACATACATACATACATACATACATACACACACACATACATACATGCACACATACATATAAATATACATACATACATGCACACATACATACAAACATACATACAAACATAAATGCATATATACATACATAAATTCATTCATAAATACATACATACAAACATACATACATACACACATACATATAAACATAAAACAAACATAAATAAATACATTCATACATGCATACATACAAACATACATACATATAAACATATACATACATACATACATACATACATATAAACATAAAACAAACATAAATAAATACATACATACTTACTTACATATATACATACATAAATACATACTTACATACATACATACATACATGCATACAAACTTATATACATACATAGATACATACATACATACATACATACATACATACATACATACATACATACATACATACATACATACATACATAACATGCATACATACAAACATACATACATATAAACATATATACATACATAAATACCTACTTACATACATACATACATACATACATACATGCATACACACATACATACATACATACATACATACATACATACATACATATATATACATGCACACATACGTCGATAGATACATACATACATACATACATACATACAAACACCTGTGGCAGGTTTGCTGTGTCCCTCATCGGGTGCCTCCCCAGGCGGCGGATAGTGGGATGTCCGGCAGACATGTCGGTCCCGAGGAAATTAAATACTCGGGGTGGACCAAAACCCAGCTAGGGGAAGTGACACCGAATAAAAAACTAATGATGGGGAGTTTAGGTACGAAATGAATGTTTATGGTGCAGAGGAGGGATACCTCAGTACCGGCATTCGACAGAAGTGTAAAGACGGGCTCCGGGATGTCGTCAGCCAGCGACCGTCACATCGAACAGGTTGACCACTTGGCCTCATCTGCTACAAGTGGAAAGGAAGGAGGAGCACGACGAACGCCTAATCAAGAGGCAAATCATGTGGGAGCGGCACAAACAGCTGATCGCTAAGCTGCTGAAGCACCTAGAGGGTAGGAGAAACGTCAACCGTGTGACGCACTCCTTTGCGCATAGCCTTGCTGGATCATTCAGGAGGATGCGGCAGCTGGATGAGGAAGTCCTGAAGCCCTTGACCCCTCGGCATACTTTGGACAGAACTGCTCAGACTTCGCCATCGTTGAGCAGGAAGGACTCGGAAATGGCTACGCAAAGTACAGCTCTGACGCCGAAGTCGATGATGTCGATGAGGAGCGGTGGAAAATGGAAAGAGCGAACCCCGGTCTCGGCGGAAACAAAGAAGGCAAAAAAGAAACAGCGTGATGACTCGATGGAGTCAAACACACAAACGAACTTGTGGAAGACCAAGCTCCTGGCTGGAAGTAAGTACGAAAAAAGGTTAGAAAGAAGCAACTCGAGAAGCAGTGGGCATCGTTGATAGTATTATCTAACGCACTGGTGATCCGAGCTAATGAAGGCAAATCCTACGCTGACATTCTCCGGAAAGTCAAGCAAGATGTCTCCAAGGAAAAGATTGGAGATAGCATTCAGAAGATTCGCAGGAGAAACACTGGTCAGCTTCTGATTTTCCTCAACAAGAAGAGTGGTGCCAGGTATGACGAACTGCGGAGGTTGATGGCAGACGCTCTCAAAGAAGATGTGTAGGTCTTGAGCAAGGTGTAGGAAGTCGACCTTGAGATCAGGGACATCGAGGAGACTGCCACAAAGAGGGAAGTTGCAGACGCGCTCCAAAAAGTGGCAGGTGAGAGCTGTGTGATAGCAGCAGAAGCAGTTAAATCACTGCGAAGAGCGTATGGGGAAACCCAGATAGCAGCCGTTAGGCTTCCAGCGGAAATTGCTCGAAGGATCATCGGCGAGGAGGGAAAGATTCGCATTGGATGGTTGCGATACCGCATCAAAGAGGTGAGAAGACCCATAAAGTGCTTCAAGTGTTGGAACTTTGGACACCTCACCTCTAGATGCATGAGTGAGGTCGACAGATCAAGGCACTGCAATGGATTTTGGTTATAACGGCCACAAAGTTGCTGAGTGCACAAAGGATGTGCGCTGTATCCTGTGCACGGAAAAAGAGAAGGAGGTGAACTGCGGCCACGTAGCCGGTAGCAGCGGTTACGCAGTCTTTAAGGAGGCATTTCAGGCGCTAACCACTAATTGTAGATGAGAGTACTTCAGTACAACCTCAATCATTGCGAGGTGGCACAGGACCTGCTCATACAGACTGTGCGAGTGCTGAAGCCATATCTTTTGGTCATTTTGGAACCGTATAGGCAACTCAGCACTCAACTTTGGGTGTCTGACACTACTGGAAAAGCTGTAATCTGGTCCTGCGGTGAAGTCCCTTTCCAGGACGTTGTCAACAGCACAGAAAAGGGCTTTGTCAGAGCTAAGCTGAGGAATATCCATTTCTACAGCTGTTATGCTCCACCTAGCCTAACTCTAGATGAATTCACCGACTTCATTGACAGGCTGGTCGAAGACGCGAAAGAGCACTTCCCCGTGGCAATGGCGGGAGACTTTAACGCTTGTGCAGTTGATTGGGGGAGTAAGGAGAAAAACCCAAAAGGTCGAGTGCTACTTGAAGCAATGTCCTGTCTGGATGTCGTCTTAATGAATAGTGGTGGTGAACCGACTTTCTTGAGAGGAGAAAGGAGCTCTATTGTGGACCTTACGTTCGTCAGCAGCAGTCTTGGAAGAAGGAACACCTAGTGGAAGGTGACTGATGTCTACAACTATTGTGATCATCGGCTGGTCTCCTGGGAGGTATAGGTCGACCGGGAAAATTCCGGACCGGCACCAAAGAAGAAAAACACACTTGGTTGGAAGACCAGCATGTTTGACCAAAACTTGTTCCGCGCAGCACTCGATGATGGACCAATCGGAGAGGGTAGTGCCACGCAAAGAGTAGAGGAGGTTATTAGGCGGGTCACCGAGGGCTGCGATGCCACGATGCCTCGAAAGTGCTCCATAAACCAGCGTCCCCTGATGTATTGTTGGAACCACACTGTTGCTTCGCTCCACCAGGCATGTATTCGCTGAAGGAGACTATCCCAGCGTGGTCGAGAGAAACCGAATTCCGATCAGCTGGAGGCGGAGCACAAGGCGGCACGGCGGTGGCTTGCCAAAGCCATCAAGGGCAGTAAGAGACAGTGCTGGGATGAGCTCCTGGTAGAGGTGGAAGGTAATACATGGGGGAGGCCATATAAGGTGGTCATGACCCGGCTGAAGAGCCAGCCGATGCCCCCGCCAACGTGCCCAAACTTACTGAGTAAGATCGTCTCAGCGCTTTTTACACAGCAGCCCGAATGCGACCACCATATCGAGAAGGATACGATCCTGCTGGTGACAGCTGAAGAGTTGAAGAGAGCTTGCGCGAAAGTGGGAAACACGAAGGCCCCAGGGCTGGATGGTATCCCCAACGTCGCACTCAAGGCAGCTATTAACGCAGTGCCAGGAATGTTCCTGGACTTGTACAACACATGTCTCCAGGAGGTTATCTTCCCTCAAAATTGGAAGCAGCAGAGACTGATGCTCCTCCCCAAGGGGAAGAAACCGCTGGATGACCATTCATCCTACCGTCCACTCTGCATGCTTGATACAGCTGGCAAAGTCCTGGAACGAATAATCCACGGGAGAATCGAGAAAGTAACTGAAGAATAAACTATCAGATAAGCAGTATGGTTTCCGCAAAAGGCGCTCTACGCTCGACGCTATTGACCTGGTGGTGAAACTGGCAAGGGATGCGATCTCCGGTGACAGGTGGAAGAACGGTGAGAAGCAGTAATGTCTAGTAGCGACGCTTGATGTCAAGAACGCCTTCAATGCAGCCAGGTGGGACTGCACCATGGGGGCGCTAGCGAAGATGGATGTTCCAGGATACCTGCAGAAGATGGTAGCTAGCTACTTCACTGACAGGGTCCTCAAGTACGATACGAAGTACGGTCCACAAGAGTATCGGATAATTCAGGGAGTACCTCAGGGCTCGGTTCTTGGGCCTCTCTTGTGGAACATCATGTATGATGGACTCCTGAAGCTCGTGCTACCAAGAGCAGATGACACCCGTGGCCTTCGCTGATGATGTCGCTCTTGTCATTGTAGGAAAACTCCTGGAGGACATCAGCAACCTCTTCGAGGTCACATTCGCGAGGATTCACCGGTGAATGGAGTCGGTTGGTCTGAAGCTGGCAGAACACAAAATCGAGTCAGTATTGATCACCAGCAGGAAGAAACTTGAGACGATCTCACTTCATGCAGGTATACATGAGATCACGTCCCAGCCGTGCATTCGGTATTTGGGGGTGATGCTCGACTTGAGACTCAACTTTAAGCAGCAGGCGAAGCATGCCAGTGCCAAGGCGTCTGTGGTTGGGGCTGTTCTATGACGGCTCATGCCCAATGTGGGAGGCCCCAAACAGAGAAGGAGAGCACTCCTGTCACCAGTCGTGACGTCAGTTCTCACGTATGGCATTTCCATATTTGCCGATGTACTGACGCTCCAGGAGTCCCGTCGTAAAGTGGCACCAGTCTACCGGCTGAGCGCTTTACGAATAGCAAGTGCTTTCCGCATGGTATCAGAAGATGCCGTGTGCGTTATCGCCGGAGTGCTGCCGATTGGAGTCTTGGCGGAAGAGTGGAAGACTCTGCATCGTCGCAAAGGTCTAACATCGCTGAGCGCAGAGGAGTTGAAGAAGCAGGTGCGGCAAAGCAGTCTCCAACGCTGGCAGCGGCTGTGGGATGCCTCCACCAAGGGGAGATGGACTTCCCGTTTGATTCCCGAAGTGGATAGGTGGTACAATCGCAGCCATGGAGCTGTTAATTACTACTTGAAACAGATGATCTCGGGACACTGGTGCTTTCGGGCATACCTATACAAGTTTAAGTATGAGGATTCCCCGGATTGACCCACCTGTCGCAGAGTAGAGGAGAATGCCAAGCACGTGTTCTTCACGTGTCCTCGGTATGATACCCAGCGTGAAAACCTGGAGGTCACAGTGGAAGGAAAGATTACCCTGGAAAACTTAGGGGCTATGATGCTGCCATCAGAGGCAGTGTGGGAGGCGACAAGCACGTTCGCGACGGAAGTCCTCAAGGGTCTACGTCACGAAGAGCAGGAGAGGAGGAAAAAATAATCAGAAGGAAGGAACCTAGGACATCCATAATCCCACCGTTAATACCTAGGTGGGAAAGAGGAAGTAGTAGAGGCCATATCACAGAAGGAAGAGCAGAACAATAGCTAATACCTCGCCTCGCGAAGTAATACCTAACGGGGGTTCCATGGGGGAGTAACAGAGGCGAGGAGAAGAGGGTCAGGTTTTTTAGCCGGTATGGGTTTGGTCAAGCCTAAGCACGCCACAAATTTTGGCAGCTTGTGGGCACTCTAACATCCAAACAGAGTCCGACACACTGTGCATAAAAGCATTCCCCCCTCCCCCTAAAAAAACAAAACAAAAAAAACATACAAACAAAAATTCATACATACATACATAAAAACATACAAAAATATATACAAACATAAATACAAAATGCATGCATACATACATACATAAATAGATACACACATACAAACATAAATAGCACATATATTCATACAAGCATACATACAAGCATACATACAAGCATACATACATACATGCATACAAACATAACATTCAAACATGTTTTTTTGCAGCCAACATTTGATAACATTTTACTATATTTTTGTTTTAATTTATAAGTATTGATTATATTTATCAAAAGTGACAATTGCAGATAACATGACTTAATGTATGAATACATTAAACTTGTTTTATTAACTCTAGTAACTAATTTCTACTGTTCTTCCTACCAAAATCTTACTATACATACATTTATACATAAGCATGCCATTCCCTTATGGGATAGGCAAGAAAAAGTGAATATAGCTAAAAAAAAACACTTCGTACTTAACCCATCCTCACTAACTTTTTCAACACTTCCCTATCCTTGAATTCTTCTTTACTTCATCAACATCCATGCATCGAGTCATACATACTCTTTTATTCTTAAAACGCTTAATGTTTATTTTTATCACATATTCATCTACAACATTTAGTCACGTCTTAGAGGGCCTACTCGTTCCTTTTGATCCATGCACTTTATCTTCATATAGGATACTTGTTTCGCCACTCGATCCATACCCATCCTCTCAATATGATCAAACCATCGTAAGACACTTCTTTCACATTGACCTATTGGATTCCCTTTCAAACCACACTCCTTCAGCATCCATTCATTACTGACTCTGTCTATAAGAGTTTTTCCACATACATTTCTTAGATATCTCATTGCAAACGCGTATAACCAGAACGGGTAGTAATACGTATTATTATTATTATTAATAATAATAATAATATAATGATAATGAAAATAATTTCCTTTATTATAGTGCTGGCCAACAATCATAAGACTTATAACAAGCTAGCACTGAAAGTACACAAGTACCATACAAATAAATATACGAGTATTTACACGAGAAAATAAGATAAACAAAAATGGCTAAATAATGTTATATAATGACTAATAGTTACAAAAAAAAAGTAATTAATAATGAAAAGAATAAAAAATAGCAATAATAACAAATAACTAAAGAGTGATTAAAAGCAGTAACAATATGCAAAAAATTATTCAGAATATTGTAAATTTAAATATTATAGGCAGAGCCTCAACATTATATACAATTGATAAAGTGAAGTGGATAAAGTGTTTAAGACGGATATTGGTCTATAATTACAAGTATTTGTTTATTCCCTTTTTTTGTAAATAGCTATGACAGCATTTGTTTCCATGTAATAGTAAAAGTTTCATTTGAAAGGCTAATATTAACGATATAGGCTAACAAAAGGCTAAAAATGCTGGCACAAACTTTAACAATAAAACTTGAAATTCTATATGTCTCGGCACATCTAGAAGTTAGAAGCTCTAGCAACTAGCAACATCCAGGGGTTTAATGTGGCATGGATACAAGGGCGCGCTAGTTTCAATAACGGGACAGGGCAAGAAAGGAAGGGCTGAATTATAAACGAAATGAAAGTAGCTCCCAAACTCATTAGCAATTAATACAGGATCCGCTATGATCTTGCCATTAATTTCTATGTTAGACGGGGAAACTTTATTCACACGATTGTTTTGAACAAATTTCCAAAATTCCATTAAAATCCATAATAATAATAAAAATAAAAGCAACCGCATTCACCATGGTCTTGTGTTTCTCTTGACAAACTCACGCTTCAAATCCGTTAAACAACTTTGGCGTTGACACACTTTTATATTCTGCCATCTTTGCCTCTTTTGATACTATTTCATTCTCTGCAATATTCCACATATATCCAACTAGTTTCCAAGATGCATTCACCCGTCTGTCGATTTCACCATCCATCCTTCTATTTATTCCGAACATTTGGCCCAAATACATAAAAACATTCACTTGTTCTAACAGCTTTCCATTTATACTCTGTTGACAATTATTTCCTGATCCGTCCTTATAAAATACCAATACCATATTTTTTAATACATTTATGCGAGGATCCATTCTGTCTTTCACCCCACTAAAACGATTTAATGCATTCTGCAAGTCACTTTCCTTCTCAGCCATTAAAACGGCAACATATTCATATAACAGCACTCTCACATTCACAGTGTTCAATTGTACACCAACTGCGTCCTCACAAGCATCCCTCATACACTTATCCATGAAAACATTAAACAGCCATGGAAACATAGCACAATATTATCTAACACTTTGTTAAATGTCAAACCATTTTCTCAAAGCTCCATGCAGCCTAACGCACGCTTTACTTCCATCATACACCACCTTAATTTCATTTATTAACCATGCATCCACAGTCCACAACATACGCTCTAAGAACATTCCATAACATACTCCTATTCAGCTGATCGTATGGTTTCTCCAGATCAATATACACACACAAAAAAGTCATATATTAATAATATATTCCAATTTTAAATTTTGCTGCCATGTTCTGCAGTTCAAATGTAGGCTAACTGAGTGCGTCGAGTGAGCCCGAGAAATTTAAACAAGTTCAAATTACCGTAATTATAATTTAAGATCGATTATTGGACAAGTGTGACTTGCCAACCTTTCCATAATTTTGATTGAATAAAATAATATCTGTAAAGATATTAATTATAATGTAACCCAGGATTTTGCTGAAATTAAAGCAAGAAATTTGTAATTTAAAATAATTAATTTCATCCATAAATGTCTGTGTATGATATTCTATATATCGTGTGTGCACAAAAATTATATAGAAACAATTGCCATATAGTATTTATTTTATTATTGTTCCTCCCATCTACCACCACCATTTCAAAAATTATGTGCCCAAAAATAAAGCGTTGCTCGGGACACATGAAAAGCCAGTTACGGTACTGTATACATATATGTATTTTTAATACTGAGTGTCACTTTGGAAATTTAAACTATTTACAGACAAAATATAGTTTTGAGATTAGGTTTAGCCTAAAGAAAAATTCTGAAAACTGATATTTTTACGTTCCAAGAATAAGAACATATTTAAATTTGAAAATGTTATCTTAATTTGATCTCAGAGACTTGAAGTTTTAACTGAAATTAAAAATTTGGAAAATTGTATGATTGAAAAAAAAATCTTTGCGGGTTTGTTTGTATGATTCTAGATAGTTAGATATATTTATTATAATTTGAAAAAAAGGTTTATATCGGAGGATGTTCTTTATTGATTGTAAATAAATATATAGTTACCATGTCATCCACTTTTAATTTATTTCGTTCTCTCTCTTTATATATATATTAATTTATTTATTTCCGAAGTGTTGAATTTGATTTTTAAAAAAGTTTGATTTTTTAAGCATAAAGTTAGAAACTATTAGGACATGGATCATATACATTTTCCATCATACTCTCCATTTAATTAAAAAATGTAAGTTTATATAATTTTTATTTTTACTATAATTCATTAATAACATAAGTTTATTATAAAATATTTATTTTTCTTTACTGGACCCGAACTAAAATATAAGCAGACCATTCTTTCTTAGTTATGTTATGGTGATAATTGTATAGTTTAGATTAATCAAAGAGTCGATCAATAAATTCATAATACACTCAATAGATGGCACATATATCGTGCTAGTGTTTCAGATAAGCCATATGATTGGCTTCTTCGAAAGTAGTTCCAGACATGTGTTTCATTTCCCGCCTCTAGAGTTGTGTTATTGTGCGGACCCCTCTAAGCTAACATTGAGCTGCCGTGAATACGTTGTGGCGACTGACCGTCATTCTTGATTTGAAGGTAAAGGTTGTCTTAACTGTCGGGCGCCGAAGCTGTCTGTTCTCGTGTTTCGGAAAAGTGAATTCGCTGTTGGCGATGGAAAAAAGGATAGAACTTGAGAAAAGAGGAAGAAACCCACACAAGGTATGCATTTTAATTTAGATGAAATGATTTAATTACAGTTATGTATGCTGTATTCGTTATTTGTATAGGTGTGCAGGTATTTTCCCTAGAAAATAAACATGTGTTGATTGTATTTTAGTACTATATAACTTTGTCAACAAACAATTTCAATTTTCTTTAGTAAATATTCAATGATAAAGTGGAATATTATTCGTAATGTGGCTAGTTTTTTTAGCTTGGCACCTCGCTTTAGTAAAGTTATTAGGAAGTCGAATTAAAAGGTATAACGTTATTAGTGTTTTAGTTATGATTTCAATTCAATATATTTTATGCGCATCGGGATGTCAAACGAGACTTTTAAAGCGTGTTATGTGTGACATTGATGATTAAATATATTCTATATTGTTATGAATTTATTAGCTAATCTCTTTTAAATAAATATTATTGTTTACCGACTTATTTACATTATTTATGTAGGTATATAGATATAAAATATTCATTCACTATGTAAGCTTGGGCGTTGCATGAATTATTTACATGTCACCACATACAAAGTTGTTATTTTTGATTAACTAATTTGTAAATAACTACATATACTGTACAAGGACGATCCACAATTTTAATAGCATATTTTCCCCCAAAGTGTATCTGACGCCATGTTGATAATTATTTTTACGTATTTTAAAAGCCTTGTTCATGTAATAGACTTGTTCGTTTTTAATTACAAATATTTAATGCAGCTATTTAAACTAATTTAATTTTGTTTGGTAAGATAGCGTGCGATTTATAACTTAAGGTATCGGGGTCATGAATGAACACGGCGTCTTCGACTTTGACAGGCAATTTTACCGGTGTTAAGGGTATGTAAAACATATTTGCTTTAATTAGTATAATTTTTCTACTATCATTTCTAGGGGAATAAGGTCATTTTAAACCAACATATTAATATGTACTAATTTGTAAGGATCCATTTTATTAAGCTGGTTGCTAGGCGGCCATCATGTTTGAGTGACCCTGATGCGTGTAGGGCTAAGGCACGTAAGACACTTTTCAGAACAATAATTACAAAGCTTATTGAACACTATTTGCCCAAATGAGGTACTATTAACTATGTTTTGAAGCATCTGTATGTTCCTACCTCACAATTTGGGGGCGTCACACGTAATAAACGGACGTAAGGTACACAAAACTCTAACGCCATTGGGCTACTGCCACAATAAGAAATATTTAATTGGATCAAAGTTTTTTTAGTGCACTATGTGGGTTGCGGGAAGTTTTTTGAAGCGATCGATAAAGTAGTTCTCTTATGTTAATTTTTTTTTGTCTTGCTCCTTGGAGATTAGTTAAATCTATTAAATTATCCTTAAAATAATAATTTTAAATTATTAATCAATATCAACATAAGCCCTAATTGGTTGTCAAGTATATTCAGCTATCACAGTGGGAGGAGCCTATTTTAAAGAACCCGTATTTAAATACTTTCACCAATTATCTGAATTATTGTGAAGAAAACTTTCAATTTGGATAGAATTTAATTCTAACCTTATTATATATAGCCTACTGAAATTGTTATCCAATATATTTATCTGGGATGTAAATTTTAATATGAAAGGCTATCAGTTTGATGCTTACTGGATGTATATGAATGCTTTTTTCAGTGCTGGTTTTCTTACATTTCCATAAATGAACTAGGCCTATTTGATGGATGTTTGCTACGGTATCTTAGTTATTATGCTCATCTAGTTCTTGGTTTGGTTACTGAAAAACAGAATTAATTTTTCTAACCAATGTTTAAAGGGCCTACTATTTAAAATATTTCAACAAGGTCAGATCTGATACCATAGGTATGGTGACCATACGTACTGTGTTTTTTGCAGTACAGTACTGTTTTATGGGATGATGTCCTGCTGTCCTACAGAGTATGCGATAGTACAGCAACCAAACCCTTCCTTCACCTCTGACAAGACATCTTGTGAATGTGGGGAATGCCAGGCCTCCACCGTGGTTCGGATTCCACGTTA
>CABEEJ010009346.1:8469-13469 GCA_901482245.1 Timema douglasi
ACGCAAATGCGGGTTCACTTCCTCTAATTCAACCTTCCCAATTCCTAATCCATTAGAGTAATTAGTACTTAAAGCGTATAACCCGAATGGGTAGTAAGACGCGGTGCTAAATAATATTATTATTATTATTACTTGTATGGATATACAAATACAAATAAAAAATACTCGTGTGTGGTTTGAAGCGGGATTTAGGGCTGAGTTCCTAACAAGAGTAAGCTTGTATCAAATATTAATGTTGGCTTAGCAGCATTTAACGAGAGTCGCATAATTGATTCTGTTGAAGTCAATAAATCATTTAACATTCGGCTAGGTATATTAAGCTTCCAATTATTTGTGCGTGGACTGTCCACTTTATTGGCCTATCCGTGCACCTATCCGGAAAAGTTTTTCATTCTTGGATCCGTGATTGTAGGGCTGGGAAAGGGGAACGTGGCATTTGACCTGGAGTTATTTTGGCCTAAAAGAACTTTGAACATAGAAAGTCAGCGTGAAGTTCACCAAAACCCAGTTGGTCAAATGTAAATTGGCCAAGGGTCGTTTGGCCTAGAATTTAACTTAGCAGAAAGTCAACTGGGGAATAGTTATTTAGCCTAAAAATTAGCTTAGGAGAAAGTAAGTTGACCTAAACTTTAAGCAAATGACCTTAGGCCAACTGACTTGTACCCGTGAAGAGTCGTTACTAACTTCTAAGTCTGGCACATCACAAACTATTATTTTCTAACCAAACCTGTTTGTTAAGGGAGTGATGTGATGTAATGTGTTGTGATAGTAGTATATGTCTACCATTATATTGAGTTCTTATTAGTGTTTCTAGAATATCCGCGCAAATTCCTCTTAAGGATCACTTTTGGAAAGATTGCTGATTCTTTCCTTTCCAACTCGACCAAAGCCGAGTTGAGATGTAGGGTGCCCTGTGTCACCCAAATCAACACCCAAACACCTCCCCCCTCTCCCAAATACCCCCTTCAGGGAATATGACATAATAAGACAAAATGGCGCTAATATACGTTTTGGTGGCTGCCTCCTAATTACACACTTTCCATGTTTGCTGTCGACAAAACCTCAGGTCAGGGTAACACACTCGTTTTAATGAAGTCGGCTCGTTAACCACGAGTGAATATGTGCACGTCCCTGGACCAGTTTGTTGAACCCTGCCCATGTGACAAGGGAGTGCTAATTACCGGTCCTCTTTATCACTCCGCGGTGTTCTCTTACTGCGCATGCGTCTCGATGATAACACCTCGGACAGGCGATTGTTCTCGGTTCTCATGGGACGTCGCAGAACAGGTTGAGGGATTCTTACTTATCCGTTGTTGTTTCTTTCCACTAAGGATATGTATTTTTATTTTAACTAAGAGAAACCTGGGAGATTTTTATTTTCCAAAATACAAGACAAATAGCACCCCGGACAATGTTAGGAGAAGGTGTGTGTGGTTATTTTTGTGCACTACATCACCATTTGGACTAATTTCATATTCATATGAGTGTGTTAGGATCAAGAAAGGTAATATTTAGAGGAAATGTATCCCCACTGAGATAGGAACCCCAACCTCTCCGTAACCGTAAGGAAAGTGACACTTTAGGCCAGGTATGTCAAACTCGCAGGCCACGAGCAGCCTGTTTCCCTATTCATGATTTTATGCAATCCGCTTACCTTTAGATGAACCATCATGCAACGTGACCCCGAAAGAAGAGACAAATCTCTTTTTAGAATAGTGTTTCAAGTCTTTCTTCTAGAACTATTCAAAAGTGTACTTTTCTTACAGTTTAAAGAAAACTGTAATGCACCATAACGATGGTCAAAAAGGTTTGCCATGAACTTTGGATGAATGTAAGAGGAACAAAAGTTTAATAATAAGTGAAAAAATCGAAAACTAAGTATAGATAATTCATCTAATGAAATATGGAGTAAAATGTCAGTTGACTAGTTGCTAACATGAACGCTCGAAGATGCCGTAGCGCTAGTGGTATTTGTGATGCGATTTTTGGCTGAACTGGGATGTAAACAGCACGCCAGTCCTGATTATAAATGCTTGAAAATAGGTAAGTGTTTCATTACGTAAAATAAATTTACCAAACAATAAATTAACAAAATTGTTTATTTCTATAGATTAGGGGGAGTGGCAAAAACCTAATATTTTATTCGGAATATTATATTTTTAATCTCGAGCAAGAACTTAATCTTTAATTTTGGTTTGTAAATTAAATCATATTTATTTTATTGTTATATACGTGCGTGTTTGTCATTTCTATGGATGACACCAATATATTTAGTTCACTATGTTAAATAAACACTCATGTAGACCCACCAGTTTCATAGAGGCCTTAATATAAAACAATTTTATATTAACTACGTAAATTGCCACCAATAGAGATTTGTTTGTAGTACAACATATAAATCAAGTAAATAAGTCTTATAACCACTATTATTTTAATTATTTTTAATTATCTACCTTATTTTCTGTCTCATTGTAATTTGTATCACCTACACGCAGATGAACTTCAAGTATATCTCTACAATAATAGTATTAAATTATTGTCAGCTGTTGATAAAATAAATGTTAATATCCTAGTCCCTCTAACTTGTCATACTAAGATCTTGGACGTAATAATGAATGAAAATTTAATTTGGGTGAATCATGTAACCAACACTTGAAATAAAAAAAGCTACGCTGCTTTACACATTCTAAAGAGGCTTCAACATTTCTTACCACCTGAACTTAGAACTTTGCTTGTACAAAGTCTAATACTACGGGATTTAGACTAATGTGACAGTGTAAACAATTACCTGACAGAGGCTGCTAATAGATTCTGACACTTACAGAACCAGTGTGTCCGGTTTACTTATAATCAAAGATACTTCGACCACATATCTGCATACTTCATGCTTAAAAGGCTGGATTCCTAGTCTTCCTTAAATCACGATGAATCCCAGTCCACCTTAACTCGTGGGATTTCTGGTCTACCTTAACTCGTGAGGATTTCTAGTTCATATTACCTCATGGGTATTTCTAGTCTAGCTTAACTCGTGGGAATTTATAGTCTACCTTAACTCGTGGGATTTCTGGTCTACCTTAACTCGTGGGGATTTATAGTATTGATTAACTTGTGAGGATTTCTAGTTCATATTACCTCATGGGTATTTCTAGTCTAGCTTAACTCGTGGGAATTTATAGTCTACCTTAACTCGTGGGGATTTATAGTCTTGCTTAACTTGTGAGGATTTCTAGTTCATATTAACTCATGGTGATTTCCAGTCCACCTCAACTTACAACGACTTCCATCTCACTTTAATCCACGAGAGACTCTCTCCCAAATAACAATGGAAATTGTCGAATAACACGTTTAGTCACTCACCCTAATAACTATTGTGATACAAATTTTGTTTTTACTTGAACATAATAAGAATAGTAATAAAATGGTCGCTTATACTTAGGCCTATGTTTTGAAAACAATTATGGAAGTAGAATTATTAAAACAATGCTTTCAGTTAATATTAATCAAATTACTTTTTTTAAACTTTAATTGAGATTGTGCTTCTTACGCCCTTAAATTAGTCCACAGGAGATTATTTTATTTGCAGTCAGAACGGTCAAGAAACACTGTGCGCCCCTAGTGTTTCAGCACCTATGGATTGATATTGGCGTGTATTGCACAGCCCAGCACACAAAGTGTAGGAAAATAAATTTTACTCAGTTTTGGGTGGTATATTTTGAAATAGTTAAAATTGAGCTTGTTAATTGGTAAAAATACAATGACTGGTTCAACTGAATGAATATGCTATCATTACTTCCCCTCTTACTTCCCCCTTCCAATTCATTATATATAATTATATATAACTACATTTATATTTATCTAAAGTACGTGTATGTGTCTCCTTGCAGTCCTTGTAGCACAGGCTGATCTACGCATGCGCTGAGTTTTGAGCACCGTCTGGAGGCGAGTGCGCAGCTGAGACATGATGTTTCTGGTTGGGGGCTTGTGGTAATGGCTCGCGCGCCACGGTTTGCCGCTCAAGCGCTGCTGAAGGCCGCGGCTGGTACAACTCCGTGCCGTGACTCAGGACGTACACCGTCACAAAATAGTGACGAGCTCACTGAGGACAGTCCATGTTTTAGGTAAGCGTTTCTAAAATTTGTCAGGATAAGCAAGTCTTGCATATTACGGTGTGCAGAACATGTCACGTGATTGGGAGAATTTGGAACCTTGTTCAGGGTACTGGATGGTAGACCCATTGGTAAGAGGCCTTTGGGAAGAGCTAGACGCAGCTGGGAGGATAACATTAGAGTGTAACTGAAGGAGATAGAGATTCATGGCGTATTTTGTGAGTGTGGCAATGAACTCTAGCGTTCATAGTGGCATGGGGTAAGTAAAGCGCACGAACTCACGTATTATACTATCAGTCCCAGGTATCTGCATTTTCATACTAAATAAGTAGGGATGAGAAAATCACAGTTTATAAGAAGTGTACCCTCATTTGCATGTAAGGATAATCAGTACACCCAGCTGCGACCACTACCTAACCTTCCCCAGACAAGAATAGAATGACGCCTCCCCCCATGTGTCCACTGGTGTGGGATGGTTAGGCCGAAACAAAAATTTATGATGCGAGATTTTATGAAGTACTTATTTGACAAAAGTGAAATTGAGATCAGAGTAGTGAAACACCTTAGTTCAGATGGTAGCGTGTCTGTATACTGACCTAAGGGTCCCTGGTTCGATCACTGGTAAAGTTGTCATTGGTGAAATGTGGGTTTCCCCTTTCACAGTGATGAATTAAGGGCTGGGCGTTGTGTCTGTTCTATATTTATGTTAGTCTATAAGTCGTGTTCTGATATAATTAGCTGGTTCAGAAAGTGCACGCTAAATACCTAAGATAGATTTTAAAAAAATGAGATCAGAGAAGTAGTTTTTCCATTTTAAAATACTTAATTTTAATTTTTGTTGTATTTTTTCAAATGTGTTCTAACCGTTCCACTGTTTTATAAAGGTTAATACAG
>CABEEJ010009346.1:15969-19035 GCA_901482245.1 Timema douglasi
TAACAATATACCTTCTTGCAAATGCGGGTACATCTATTTTAATACATACCTTCATTATCCTAACCTGGACGCAGAGTAAAACGCAATTCGCAAAGTTACTGTGTAATTCTTTTGTGCATCGTACGTTACTACCCATCCGAGCTTAAGTGCTTAACAGAACTAATTGGGTAGGGATGAGACAATACACCCGCATTCGTGTGGAGGTAAAGTGGAAAACCATTTTAGGAAAACTGACTCTCAGTACACCCAGCTGGGATCCAAACTCAGGTCTCCCCATCTGTGACAAACAAGCTAAATGAGCTTGACAATCAGTCCGCGTGCTCACCGATGCACGTGTAAACAATATCAAGGTAATATTTTTGGCTGACTGTACCTGAAGTCAGTTAAAGTAGCACGGCGACATATGGTCGGAAGTGACCTTTCGTGGCAATGATTTTCATTCATAGCCATTTCATTTCACTATCGGATGCAAATTGGCAATATATTTAACAAATAACCTAAAGAACGTGGGTTTTAAAATTGTGCGACTAGAAACAAGACTAGCTAATGATTCGTGTGGATAACACGTTGATAGGGCTATATTCGTACGAATTATTTCTAATTATAAACATCAAACTGAATGAAATTATATCAAACTCAGAACAATGATTGCTTCCATTTTACAACATTCCTACGCTTGATAGTAAGATACAAATGTATCACTTATTAAGTGGCTTAGTTCTCAGACACTTACTAAGAGCCTATCTCACCTATCATCATCATTAACTGTTTCCAGCCTCTGACCGGGTCAGTTTAGTTTAATGCCTACATCTTCTTCTAGCATTCCACCATTATTCCTCCTTTAATTTCTTCCATTCTTATCCTCTCACTTGCACACTTGCTGTTATCAACTCATCTCACCTCTCTACTATCTCTTGTACTCCTACTCTTTCCCGGATAACTTCATTCCTAATCTTGTTTCTCCTCGTGACAGCTAACATGCTCCTCACACACTTCATTCCCATGGCCTCCACTCTCCTTGTCTCTCTTACATTACCTATCTCCCTCCAGGGATAGATTTATTAATTTAAAATGATTGAACCAGAGGTAGCGCATCGTAGTAACTGTTATTTTTATATTCTACTTTTGAAAAAAATAATTGAATTGAGACCAGTAAAACATTTTACTATATTGAAAAAATGGGTAAAACCATTCTCAATACACCCGACCGGGATTCAAACCTTAATCTCCCCATCATCAGCAATCCTTTCCAACACGAAAATGACGCGTGAGAGCATGCGATCACCGATGCAGGTCCTATTGTAAATAAACGCGTGACCAACTTGAACAGGTAGTAAGACGCGATGCTATGAAAAGTATACACCCCGGACGGACGGAAAGACGGTAGTGCAAACAAATTAAAATATTGTGACTGATATTGCAATTATAGTGAACTCAAAATATTTTAAAACTCACTCAACCTTTTTTCAGTCAACGGAGCAACTGCAATCCAACCCGCTTTTGTGGCCTCACAGTCTAAGGCGTCACTCTCGTGATATACTAGACTGCCTATGACGAGAAGCTTGTGGTTCGATCCTGGTTGGGTCTACTGAGGTTTTTTTTAATCCTAAATGGTTCCCTACTCTTCCTCCACGAAAATCTGGGTACACTTCCTCTAAATTCAACCTTTCCTAATCCTCAATCTACTATTGTAATTAGTACATGGACGCGATGCCAAAAAACCTCAAAAAACTACAGTTTACTTTTCATAGTAGAAACCTTATCTGACAGAAAGTAAAATTACAAGATTTAATTTCACGTACTCATACGTCAAGTCATGTGATATGCAGTTGTCACGTTTGACAGATATTGCTATTTTTTCGTAGCACAACGTCTTACTAATCGTTTGGGTTACACGTGTCTACTCATTAGGCTAATGGGCCAGATATGAGGAAGGTTGACATTAGAACAAGGGAACTCACATTTGCATGGATGGAAAGGGGGAAACTATTTATAATAAACCACACCCAGCCAGGATTCAATCACCAATGTCCCTGCCATCGGCAGTCCAGTCCATTGCGGGAGCGATGCCTGAGACCGTTCAACCACTGACATAGTTCACATGTAGTTTCAATATCTTTAAAGTAATACTAATAAAATGGTAAAATGCTATCAAAGTTGAAAACAAAAAGGATATGTTTAAAGATCCAAAAGCTTCTTCCCGCCAGGATCCTATTATAAGTACCGTTGAAACCAGAAATGAAGCCAGATTCTTCATAAGGATATGAAACTAAGCGTATGAACGCTTCAAACTCCAACTGATTCCTGTGGCAAGCACTGCCTATTGTTCCAAAATCTGCAAGAAGGAATGAAACCAAGGGATGAGGAGCAGGCAGACGGCTGCCATGTCGCCGCGGTCGGCTGACAGATTTGTTCCGTGCGGCCAGGTGCGGTCACACGTCTTGGGTTCCACTCTCTGTTACATGACATTGCCCCTCAGAGCAAGAACCGCCTCTTGTACACTCCCTCACGAGGGCACGAGTCAAGCAGGGACCACCAGTCCTAGCAACTACAACTGGACGTATTTCTATACAGGACAATTATAATAATTATTATAAGAGGAAATGGCTATTTTTGCCTTGGCATTTTGGGGGACAACCATTCTAAAATCTCACATGGGTATCAGAGAAGTTAATTTCCATTAATATGCTACATTTATATCGCTTCATTTAATTGATCTACTTTAAAGACACTGTCCATGAATACAAATAAAGAATAACCTGAGTATATAGGTTGTAGTATTTACCATTTAAATGGCTCTCATAAGTGATTTTAGAATGAATATCTCCGATAATGCCAACAAAAATTGGCCACTTCATACTGAACTTGAGGCTTTTAATAGTTTTTGTTTATATCTACCATATAAATATATTTGATATGAATATTTGGGGCTAAACAACGAGACAAGAAGAGAAACAGACAAAGTGGGGAAAGACTAAGTCATACGATGAGATTATCGAACTGAGCCCATATACCAGACCGCCAAGGAACTGGGAGGGAAGGAAAACAAAGGAAGAGAAGAGAAAC
>CABEEJ010009347.1:0-19030 GCA_901482245.1 Timema douglasi
CTGCGTTCAACGGAGACGCCACCAAGAACCCGTTCAACTTTCAAACGTACGGCATGAACCATTTCTCGCTGTACGTGGACGGGGAAAATGTGCCTTAGAAACCAATACAGCCCGAATTTTCAAACGGACACTATGTCATGTCCTACCACACACTGTTTTCTGGAACGGGTAGCCATTTCATGAACGAGGGTAGCGATATCACACGAGAAGCCTTCCCCAAGGGATATAATCTCATGGCTTTCGATCTCACAACTAATCTGTCGGCCCACATGACATCGCATTGGAATTTGAAGAGGCACGGTTCTCTGAGCATCGAAGTGAGCTTCACCAGAGCTCTCACCGAAACCGTCAACTGTATCGTATAGGGGGAGTTTGCCAACATTATCACCATTGACAAGGATATAAACGTCGTGACCGATTATGGAAGTTAATATAAACGGCTTACAGCCCCTTACCCCTTCATTTAAGCCATGGAAGTCAATGTGGATTTTCAGAGCTTCAACGACGACAACAAAGAGTTTATCGTCAAGGAACTGAGTGTTTTATCTGTATGCAGCACATTATTTCAACATTGGGTGTTAAAACCCCCATAAATATCAAGGAACTTTCCGCCGATGCCAGAAAGAAAGCCGACTATATAGTCAACAATCTGTGCGATATCACCTGGGATAGCGGTGATTTGGATTACAGCCTGCTCGAATTATTCATCTCCCGTGCCACAACGCGTGCAGAAACCGTCTACGTCAAGGGGGTAGAAAAGAAAAAGTTTCTAGTCAAATACACGTCCACACCCATTGTAGATCTGTACGACAAAGGTTGTTCGTCACTGAAAACACATAATTTGGGCCGCACCGTGTGCATGGCACATAGTTCTGTATGAAATTTCTGCTCTGCCTCTATCGTCTGGTGACTTCGAGATTGGATGATTGAAGATGGACACGCAAACCATAAGACGTGCGCTGAAAACAAGCCCGTGGTTCCGTTCTGTACGGTCGGGTGTTTTCCCTGCTGATCAACTACCCTCAACCTGCCGCTCGACCTGCCGCTCTAGTCATCAACACCGATCCACACACCAAACCTGGGACGCATTCGGTCACCATCTTTATTGACAAGAACGGCGTGGGAGAATACTTTGACAGTTATGGTTTTCCGCCTCGTATAAAGTCACATTTGGCATTTATACACAAAAATACTTTTCGCACGTCCCATAGCATGATACAACTTCAAAGCATCGTATCAGATGTGTGCAGCCATTACTGTCTCGCGTACCTTCTCTATCGCGCCCAGAACCTCCCGATGAAAACTTTCCATAACCTATTCTCGCCCACCAATCATACAGCCAACGACGCTAAGGTGGTGAGATATTACAATAGATTTTTCAAGACTGTAGGGGTATGTCACCCTTCAAGAGGCCGTGTCCAAGCGGCGTGCGCCTATAAAAGGGGCGTCTCGGCAACCTGCCTCCCATAACTGCTAAACAGCATGGAAGGTCAAGACGTTTGTGGCAGCAAAGCAAAGCTGGTGAAGCCACTCGCTATCACCAGTATTTTCAAAACATTGTTCCCACTGGATGGAGTGGACGCAAAGTGAGTCAACGCTGGCATGAGCGTCATGGACAACTTTACGCCCTATGTCACGCTAGAAAAATGCGGTGGGAACTGCGCCGTGTTTAACCGTACAGAGTGGCAAGAACTGGGCAGCTACAAGTCTGTCATATCAAAGTTTTTCAGCAACACGCAACCTCCTCAGAAGATTAGTCTGACTACTCACGAAATATCTCTGAGACGCATGTGCGGTGACCGTATGGTCGCCATTAACGAGAAACAAGACGCTGGAATCAAACGGGTCGCCTATCTAGCACCTAGCTGGGCGCGTCTTTGTGAGGTGTGGGACCTCATCGACGCCGCCGTCGACCGACGGGACATGTGGTCGACACCCGTCGCATGCTATTGCAACGATTTGATCGACACGCTCGTCGTGGATGTATGCGACACGCTAACAGAATCGGCGGATGTCATTGACCTAGAACAGCCTACGGTGGAAACGCACATCAAAAACCTGGATCTTATCAGTTCTACCTACTATACACGTTAAGTTGTCGGTTTGGACTATTAGATGCTGGATTGGAACTAAAAACAATTTTACTAACTCATCTATAAGACACTTTTGTAAAACGTATGAACGAATATATGAGACATTCCTGTAAAAATGTATAATTGTGATGTTTAATAAATAAATAAATATTTGTAATAACTATGTTTTATTTACTGTTTGTACCTTACGAGTCCCAACTTGTCTTGTCTGCCCACCAACCTGGCGCCAGGGAAAAACCCGTTGCACGGGTCAATAACCTCAATATCTATTCTTCTCCTGTCGAGCTGACATACTGGCGCCAGGGAAAACCCTAGGGGATTGCGACACACTGACCAAGTTCATGATCTATCTTGTCTCGTGAGCCGCCAACCGGACTCCAGGGAAAACCCTCAGCCCGGATCAATGACCTCAATATCTATTCTTGTCTTGTCAGGCCGACATACTGGCGCCAGGGTTGCGACACATACCTCTAAGGAGGGGGGGCTCAAGGTAGGGTAACATTTATCATACTCTAGCCCCGACACCCATAGCTTGAGGTTCATGCTGCTTGTTCCGGAACAGAGCCTTATGACAGAAGAGCCAATGTTCATTCTACACCCGACAGCCAAAGCGCAATGTTCTAATAAACAAATAAATACACTACAACACCTCTATCCTACCAATTAATTAATTAACAATAACCAATTTGTATACCCATAAATAAACTACAACACCCTAATCAATGAGTAAAAACTCCAACACCTCTATCCTACCAAATAATTAATTAACAATAACCAATTAAAAATAATTAATTAACAATCATTAATAATTAATCATCAAGAACAAACATGTACGGGGTTGGTAGTCGAAAGAGTGATAGGGGGAAGAGTGGAGGACATGGGCAGGACGAGGGGGAATAACGGTAATTCGGGAAAATCCCAATACTATCTCGAGTGGGCCAGGTCATCATACCAGCTACTCATGAGTTGATGAAAAGTATAAAATATATGTTTAAACGTTAAAAATGTTGTTACAAATTTTTAAGATATACAATAGAGTATGGTACAAAACAATGTTTTAAGTTCAAATATGTTGTGAAATAAAAGGTTAAATTTTAAGGTTAACATCTGCCAAACAAATTTAATGAAGTAATTAAGTGGCGTGGAATAGTCTAAGTCTAATCTGTTTCCTTGTCCCATTACTCCTTTATGATATTCAGCACTGGACATAATGCTGGATTACTTCATTCCGACCTATTTCGGTACTATGGTACCATACTCATGGATACTGCAAACGAAATTAAAGAATCATGAGGATAAATTAATAATTAGAGTTATGAAATAAACCTTGTGAATTACCGTTAAACAGTTATTAATACTCAAAGAGAAAACTAATAAACAAACAAACTTACTTGAGTCATTGTGAAAAACACGATGTGTTATTACGACAAGATGTTAACTAACTAAGGTATGGTCAGAGAGAAAAAATGTGTGTGAAAACAAAAGACTTGTGATAAGCGAGCTATGAAAGGCGAAGTTTTCCAGACCACGGTGTAATAATGTCAGGTTGTGAAACTGCTATTGGAACCAGCTGAGTGTTTAATAATCTATGGAATCAAGGATATATAAAATTAAGGAAATGAATGTAAAAAGGAAGAATAAAGAACTAATATTAAACTACGGATTGTCTGTTCTATGTAGATACAATTACATTCAAAGGTGAGTTTATAAATTCCATTTTTATTGTATTTATCATTTTCATTCACACTACTGTTGATAAGATTTTTCTTAATTGTATAGTTAGTGGAAAAGGCAATTTTGGGATTATACTTCTTGACAATATTCGCGATACGATGAGTTTCAGAACCAATGTAAATTAATTTAACCTATATTTCCTTTTGATTAGAGCAATTTTGGTTTTCATTAATAAGGGTAGTAGAGAAATTATTGGATCTTAGTTTGTTTTTCTGTTTATTTAAGATTTTGTAAATAATAAAATGAGAATAACCATTATTTGTTGCTATTAATTTGATCGTATTTAGCTCAGTTTTATGATTGGATTTGCTTTGTTTGGGAAACCTTCTCAATAATTATCATTGAACTTGGTATTAAGATCTTAAAAAATAACTAGAACTTTAGAATTGGAGCAATCAGTATTAAATGCATGTCGTTCACATTGCATTCAAAGGTTATTCCCTGTTTTAGGGACACTAAAACCTCTGAGCCTGAAAAGGTTCTAGTTATTTAATTACTAGCAGAAGTATCTGGCGTTGCCTAAGGTAGCTAAGCAATCAATTGCGTGGCTACCCTGGGTAAGGTTTTTATTTGATTCAAACAGACAGAAAAAAAACATTTTAGTTTTTCAGATCCAGTCTTAATAGGTTAAAAAAAATCTTATCAAAAATTTAAAATTCCAGCTACGAGGTCATATGCTTATTATACACATGGTCCACTAATTTTAAAATTCTACTCCTTTGCTTACGATATATATCTCACAATATTCATTATAGGCAGAAAAATAAACTCTTAATTTTATTAATATAGCTTATATTGATTTTAATTAATCATGACTAAAAGCTTATAAGCCTTTAGTTTACGATATTATAGCTCCACATATTTAAACCATTTCAGCATCCATTTCAAATGTTAGTTAGCAAATACTTATTAATTTTACTAGCACCGTTAAATAATATTTTCTACTAATATCATTTGTATTTGTGATTTATATTACATTTAATTAAATAAAAACTTACAAAATGGTTGTGAGAAACGGTGGTATATTATAATCGTCAAAAAAAAGTGAACTCGAGATTTTTATGCCCGTCCATCTGTCTGTACCTCGGGCTAGAGCTGACATTATTTTACAAATTGTGCTAAGACTTGGTATCCGGGGTGTTCATAAGGTACCCCTGAGGGATTTATGGAATTATATGTCTAACTCTAAATTTAAGGGTAGTTTAATGAAGAGCAAAAAAAATCGATTTTCTCGAAATTCGCTCTAACGATCTCGAATAAATTTAATATATAAAGACACTATTTATTACTATAAACAAAATGGAAACTCTCATTATCTCATTAAAATTACTTTGATGGTAATTCACATAGAAGAAATTTTCCAATTTTCATCATTTCTCCGCAACTATTTGAGATACGAAATATCTTATCGTTGTAAAGTTGTAGTAATATTAAAGTTACAAATCTTTTATTTTAAATATATTTTTATAAAACCAATAGTATCTGAGCAATAAGCAAATATGTATACTTTTTAATTTTGGTTTTTGAAAATGAATGTGATTCTTATGCTCTTTTGTGGACAGATATGTTTCTCTTTGCTCAACTCTTCTGTAACAGTGCTCCTAGTTCCTAATGCCATAGCATAAGTAACAGTGTATATTATTTCATTTATGGTCTTTGGTGTAATATTTCTACAAAAATATATAAAACTATTATTTCGCTTCACAAATCTTACGAGTTTCTAGTAAATGTCAATTTTAATATAAAAACGAGAGAAAGACTCTGCGGTGCTCAGTACTATTGATCCTAGGTTATAAGTAATGGTCTTTATTTTACATTAAGGAGTAATAATGTATCTTCACCCCACTATTTATTTTATTTCAAATCATTAATGTTCACGAATCTAAAGTCAAAATTGCTATTCTATGCTTTTAATTTACTATGTTTAAGGGGTGTACAGATTGAAATTTTTACTATGTTGTAAAAGAAAAAATATGTTACATGAATCGGCACTTTAGTAGTGATAAAATTACATAATTGTCCCATATATAAGTTTTAAATATTATTCTTGTTATGCTTCAATAGTTAGATTTTTATCTCATTTTATAGTAAACAGTGTCAAAATTTATAATAAGGTTATTGTACTTTTTGAATCTAACTCTACTCGTTCATTTGATTAACGTGACCAAATTGATCATTCCAAATATTTATTTGATATGTTTAGTTCATGAAATGTCTTGTTTTGACTGTATCAATTGTAAAGACAACACCGACTAGCAAAACATAATACCCCGGGCCAAGGTAGAGGGTCAAATAATCACAACTAATGATACACCCAGGTAATAATAATAATAAACGTCTTTATTGGTGTGAAGTTAAAACCTGAGCCTTTTCTTACACTTAACTCTTTGGTAAAAAAAGAATCTACATTTAATATTTATGTGCTAAAACCTAATTTATATACGTGACAAAAAAACATTATCAAAAATTAAAAAATATCGACCACATACATTATTGTAAATTTAAAACATAACTAAAAAATGAGTAAAGTATAACTAAAGAAAAGATATAAAAAAATCATTAAAGCAGATGCTTGCCTTTTTACCTGATTAATGTTGCTGTAATGGGCTGACACATTGCTACTTGCTATATTTTACAAGACAGCCCTATAACCCCACTTTTGTTAAATTTCCTGGCGAAATGTTTAAGAATAAAAAAAATCCTAGTAGTTCTAATTATTGAACTACCTTTATAATTCCCCTTCTCCCTCCACGCAAGTGCAGGTCAATTTCCTCTAAATTCCTCTTCAATACCTTTACTCCATATGTGTAAAGCCAGCATCAATAGGCACGTGGACTAAGGAATCATCTTCGTCTTGATTGGTGACAGGGAGGTTGGGGCTCGAATCCCAGCAAGATGTATTGAGGCTGTTTTTCCTTAAAGAGTTTTTATACTATATCTCCTCCCCAAATCAGGTATAATTACTATAAGCTCCCTCGGTGCTGTGCTATTACAGAAATTATACAGATAGCTCGGTCTGGTAGTAAAACGCGATACAGGGGAGAAATAAATGCACCAGACGAGGAATGAATTCCGGTCACAAGACCATAAAATGCCATAGAAGGGTCAGATTGGAGGCCACGTCATCATGTTGTGGCCATTGTTGTGGTTTTCAAATAATAAATATCCGCGCAAATTCTTTTGTCTTTCTTAATCGGCTGAGTTCATCTAAGATCAAGGTGTAACCGAACTCATGTAAGTTTCGATGTAAAAAAAGAGATATTCTTCCTTAAAAATAAAGAATTATTACTGTAATTACCTAATTAGTTTTTAATTTTAAAAATTACATAACTATTATAGATAGGTTATGGTACTATATTGCTCAAGAGCCATTTAATGGGAAGAGCTGAATAATTCTTGTCATTACTAATATTATGTTATTGTTGTTCTATTATTAAGCAGCTGATTTTAAATCTTATTATTGTAAGCCCTCAATCAAGCTATACTGGACAATAAGCCCCTATCTGTTGGCGAAGATAATGCCAGCTTCTGTGGCTAGATTGTGTCATGTGGTCAGCACAAAGAATCCTTAGGCCGTTAAGCTAAGTTTTCTAGACCAGAGACGCTACCATTCTAACAGATAGTGCCCGGGACATCTGTATTTGCAGATAGGAACTCTAACAACTATACTACAAAGGTGATCTAAGCTGATGCTATAGTGATGTAAAATTGTAGGGACTATGAATAAAAAATGACCGCCATAGTACTATATTATTTGAAATCTGAATCCGAGATATTATACGGCCAGATGTTAGGTGGGTGTCGTTTGGAGTGAGTGACAAATTACGCTGGAATATCTAACACTATGTATTAATTAAATACTAATTGGCCAAACAGGTCAGTAGTGGTCGCCCGGTAAAAGCATCGCTGCTAGAATATGCTGGGGCTCATTTGAAGAACTGATAAACACTTGCAGTAGCTTATAGAAAGCTTTTTTTTTGTCCTTATATATTGACATCGTGCACAACTCACCAAACATCCGGTAGAAAGGATAGATCTTATGTGTCCCTTTTATATTGATACCATGTACAACTCACCAAACATCCGGTAGAAAGGATAGATCTTATGTGTCCCTTTTATATTGATACCATGCACAACTCACCAAACATCCGGTAGAATGGACAGATCTTTGTGTCCCTTTTATATTGACATCGTGCACAACTCACCAAACATCCGGTAGAAAGGATAGATCTTTGTGTCCCTTTTATATTGATACCATGCACAACTGACCAAACATCCGGTAGAAAGGATAGATCTTATGTGCCCCTTTTATATTGACATCGTGCACAACTCACCAAACATCCGGTAGAAGGGATAGATCTTTGTGTCCCTTTTATATTAATACCATGCACAACTCACCAAACATCCGGTAGAATGGATAGATCTTATGTGCCCCTTTTATATTGACATCGTGCACAACTCAGCAAACATCCGCTAGAAAGGATAGATCTTTGTGTCCCTTTTATATTGATACCATGCACAACTCACCAAACATCCGGTAGAAAGGATAGATCTTATGTGCCCCTTTTATATTGACATCGTGCACAACTCACCAAACATCCGGTAGAAAGGATAGATCTTTGTGTCCCTTTTATATTGATACCATGCACAACTGACCAAACATCCGGTAGAAAGGATAGATCTTATGTGTCCCTTTTATATTGACATCGTGCACAACTCACCAAACATCCGGTAGAATGGACAGCTCCTATCTGTCCTTACATCGACCAATATTCTCGATTGTTTCGAGCAATCGTGCGCACTGAGACGCGATGGCCCGGGCGTGCAATTAGTTTGATCAAGATGCACGAACATCGATACAGGCGCTGTCACAAACGATCGATTATCTCTAATACTATCAACAGAGTATTAACAAGCTCTTTAGTTTTGATACATGGATTTCTTTAAGGAATTCCTTTTAAAATCTTTACTGATTAATGGGACAGATAGACGTTTGGTATATTTTTTAAATATGTTTTTGCATATTATGGAATATAAAAGTTGTTTCTAGTTTGCTACGCGACTTTTTGGATAATAATGAATCAATTTACATTTTAAATTCTTAATTTATAGATTTTATCTTACAGCCAAATATAAAGTTATACAAAGTAAGATGAGGTCAGTAAATCAATTGATCCATGTTTTAAGGTTTATATTAAATGTGTTTTGGGTGCCGATAAAATTTCGGTGTCTTATTATATAATTCTTGATTTTGATATATATCAGACTCAAAATATAGGAGGGGGAACGAGGTGTCCTTTCTAACAGCATTATTTCCTAAACTCTCTTATGTAAATATAATTAAATGGTATTTCCTTCAAATTAATATTATAAGTTATTTTCGTCTTTTTTTAAATAATTTTAGTAATATTTGTACGTAATAGACTTACATCACAATTTAGTCATAGAAAAAACAAATCGCCTAATCCTGATATCGTTAATTTCTCACTGTGAAAGAGAAATGATTGATTAAATATAGGCAATTAATGTCTCGGCCATTTCGGGAATCAAACACGGGGTGGGGTGCCATATTTTTATTTACGAGAACAATTTATTGAGGTTTTATTAGTCATTATCGATTTTATTTAATTTATTTCTAATATAAAATGACGTAAATATTTCAGATATTAACTTCTAATTGTTTTGATAATTCAGGGTGGGTTGGAAGAAGACGTGAGCTAAGTCTGAAGTGCTAGGTCCATTTCTTTTTGCCAGAGTAAGTATAATATTTATTCAGTAGATACATTTAGTTTAATTTTACAAACCTACACATCGTAGTCTCAACAGTTTATGAATATTTGTGACAATATTGGGGAATTTGACCAGAAACTATTTTAAACTAAAATAAATAGTTTTTGTCAGATGCAACAATGATCATGATATACATTCAAATATACTGAGATTACTTATCATACGTCTAAAATGTATTAAAGATTATATTTTATATATTTTATTCTAACGTGGAATTTCTGAACTGAATCGTTAAATTAGTCTAAGAACTATCTTATTCTAGAACAATCACTACACCCATTCTGATGGCTGTTTTTTAGCTGGGTTGCGCGCATACAATCATTTACTATTTTGTTATGGATGAGGAAGGTTGAATTTACTGAAAGTGTACCTTCATGTGCTGGAGGTATAGTGAAATGTAATTAAGGAAAAGCCTCCTCAGAACATCCGACTGGGTTTCAAACCTGGATCTCTCCTCCGTCACTGGCAGTCTAGTCTAACACGAGAGGAGTGACGGACCCCTTAGACCATGCGTCCACTGAAGCAGGTATCTTGGCTGTTAAAGAATCCATGTGAGAAGGGAAACCCTTATTTTCACCCATTATAAATTTGTGTCCATGCTGTGAGTCAAACCAGAGACCCTCAGCTCAACACGAAGAATAGTAACCTACAGAGGCTAGGAGCTAAAGCTACTAGTAAAATAAAGTGACTCAGGACCGTTGTAAATGACGTGCCTTGACGCTCCAGCTGTCTGGCCACCAGTATGGCCGTAGTTTCATTCAACTTGATTGCCCAAGGTAAGAGAACAAGTTTCGTTGTTTGATTTTTACCTATCGTTCCTGATGCAATTAGTCGACGATTTATAATGACTAAATTTGATTGATTTAAGAGAGAGTAATTTGTGGCAAGGGTTCATGCAAAGCTTCAGACGTTTATTAAGGCAATAATAAAAGTTTCGCTGTGCTCATAATGGAAAAGGAGTGATAATTGGAGGTGACCAGGTTCGATACCCAAGGGGGCTGGAAAAAAATGAATATTTGTTTATTTCAAGCTTGTTTCAAGAAGCTTTAACTATAGCTGTATCGCCGGAAAATAACCTTTGAGCTATCACAAAAACCCAATTTATAAAACAGCTATAGAGATCGACATTATCTGTCAAAAAAGACAGTTGCAGACTACAAGCTGGGCGTATGAACATGTAGTCAAAAATATTAAAGTAAATCTAGCGGATATTTAGATTGTCAGGGGTGTTTTTTTAACTCCTTTTTACTAAACGTTCAGGCAATCCGTATTTTAAGTTAAGTTAATCGGATAGTAATATTGAAAAACAATATTTAGAGGAAATATACCCGCATTTGCATGAAAGTAAAGTGAGAAACCAGTTATGAAAATACACCTCCAGTACAAAAGACCAGATTTTGAGGCTCAACCTCTCTATCCCTGACAAACCAGACTTGACGAGCTTGACGTTTAGTTCGTGTGCCCACCGATGCAGGTGATATGTTTTAATAAATAGTGAGATGACAATATAATATTGTATTTTTTTGTGAAATTGGTATTTATTTATTTCAGATTACTTCTGAATATTTTAACAAAAATTTGTCGCGATACTTTTATTAATTCAAAAGGTTAAGAAACACATAAAAACAACTACAGACGCACGGCCACGAATAACGAGAATGATAGATAATTATATCCTTGAAAATAAAAAAACTAAAAGATAATTGTTGGAAATACATATTTTTCACTACTGCACATGTTTGGTAATTATCTATATATGTATCACGTGCATATGACTACTGCATAATGTAAGGTCTTAAAAAATTAAACTGGAATAGCTAGTAGTTTAAAAAAATACTTTACGTTTATTCAACAACAACAAAAATGACAAACAATAATTTAATTAGAAGAAAAAACATCTCCGTCCTAAGGCTGGTATTGAACCCCGACCTTATGTGGTAGACTATTCATGTAGTCAATCCTGTCTGTATCCCGTAGTTGCTAATAAAACCCCATGACAAAGTGGCAGCCATACAAACAGCAACACGGCAACATTTTGTTTGTGAGCTTCGTGTATGACAGATGGTTATTTATTTGCCATAAACATGGTAGTACTTAGTTTGTTCATTCATTCAATAGCTGTGCAGTCTACTAGCTACAGTAGCCCCGTGGCTTCTTTGGTGCTGACTGACAGCTCACAGCTACTTCTGACAGTCAACATTTAGGTACAGTAGCCCCGTGGCTTCTTTGGTGCTGACTGACAGCTCACAGCTACTTCTGACAGTCAACATTTAGTTATATACCTAAATTTTGACCGTCAGAAGTGACAGCTGCTAAACACATGTTTTTGCAGATCATATGGCTCACCGTAGGGATACATAATTTTGTCTGGTAACTTTTCAAAGCTTTTAGCTGTCAGCTGTGAGCTGTCGGTCAGCACCAAAGAAGCCATGGGGCTACTGTACCTACCGTAGGTCAAATAAATGTTAAATACAACAGTAAGACCCGAGACAATAATTTATCTGGTGGTTAAAAATAATACATCTAATTTAATATATAACATATATTTATTTTAATTTATTTGCTGTATTTAACGTGCACTTTCTAAATCGACTGATCATATTAGCAAACGACTTAAGAGCTAACTTAGATCTAGAACAGACACAACATCCAGCCCCCAGCCATTAATTCATCAATGTGAAGAGGGAAATACACATTTCAACAATGATACATTTTTCGACCATGCCAGGAATCGAACCTGGAACCCTTATCTTAGTGGGCATGCTACCGATTGAGCTAAGGTGTTGAGTTCTAATTTTAGAGTGATCAATTTTTGGACAGAATTGGATTCTAGACAGGAAACTATTAAATCAGACAAATAGTTGGAATGGCAGGATATGGGCGGGAGAAACTATTTTGAAAACACCAATATATTATTTTGCGGCCATCGACCTCAGTGGTCTTGGGATAAAGTACTTGTCCCAGTAATCAATAGGTGTGGGTTCAAACCCAACCGGGGTCAACAGATTTTTCTAGAGCGATAAAAATCCGTTGCACAACTTCCTTTGGAGGGGAAATAAATCCGTTTGTCCCATGTCAGTCGTGGGATATAAAATAACCCTAAAAGGACCTTTCGTTCTCGCTCATAGAAATTCTCGTGTGCTGATGTAATCAGTCGGTTCAGAAAGTACACGTTGAATACCTCAAATAAATCAAATATTTTGTGCTGAACAACAATTACATTTTTATATGTTATTAGTGTTATGGGTAATACCTACCACAAGTATGAATTTGTGAAGATAAATTTAATAACAATTATTATATCTGTCAGATAAGATACCTCATATTATATTTGGACTGTAGCACCACAAGATAATGTTGTCAGGTAGTTTTACTTTGGCTGGAAAGTATATTATAGATGGAACAACACGGGAGAAACTTATATAAATGATTCTTACAATGGCTACCTGTATATACTAACGTCAATAATCAAATTTTGATGCTATTTTTACTTCTCTCCTTTAACTTATGTATAAATATGTTCTTTAACGTCGGGATTTAATCTGTGGAAACTTCAAATAGCTTGTATTTTCTTGCATCAGCGGGCTTGTAGACAAACGCGTCAGTCTCGTCTCGCCTAGTCTTGGTTTACCCGTGATGGGAATAACAATATTTATTCAAATTTCTCAAAATTGTTTTTCATTTCATTTCCACTCAAATGACACCACACTTATAGTAAAATTCCATCTTCCTCATCTCTATTTATAAAGTACTTCCTTAGAAAACATATTTCATTTGATTTTATACACATAGTAATCTCAATACATATAGTAAAACTAACATGGTCACCACGTAATTTTACCAGGACATTTCCTCTTCATTTTAAAAACCTCTAGCTCAAATACCAGAACGATCATGATATATTTTTTTAAACTGTTGACATTAATATATGAATGATAGAAACTAGAGCTACGTCAAAGAGTTAACTGACAAATTTAATAGGAAGATGGGAATACCTAGACGCAGATGGGAGGACAGCATTGGAATGGACCTGAAAGAGATATAATGAGGTGGACTGGATAGAACTAGCTCAAGATAGGGTATAATGAGGTGGACTGGGTGTAACTATCTTAGGATGGGCATAGTTGACGTACTTTTGTAAGTGCAGAAACTAATTTTTGAATTCCTGTTGCCGTGGAAGGGGTATGTAAATTTCTACTGAAACAATATGGTGCCTATTTTTGCTAAAACATCTTTATGTTAAAGATACTTTAAAGATCCTACCTTGACTCACATTCTTTACAGCCCATCTTAGCCCAATATTTCAAGCTAATACAATTTTTACCGTAAACCTTGATTTGAGTATGAAACAAAATAAATATCTGGACAGAACTGATTGTAATAAATGTAAGGATCCAGAAATCAAGCCAAACCCTCGGTGGTTCGGAGTTTGTACGGTATATCTCTCCCCTGTTACAAAACGTATCGTGTCAGTTTTGTCGGGGCGTTATCGCGACTCGTGGATCGGAATGCGCTAATTGCACGACTTACCATTTGGTCCGGAGGTATTCGTTGAGGTGTGCAGAACAGTGAGGCCGAGCACGGTTCACACGACCTCGCACTGGTGGCCACGCGGTATTCGCAAATAGACTCGTCTTAGATTCGATCATTGATGGCTTGGAGGCTGAGCTTAGAATAACTCTGGATACATCAAGATGATCTTTAACATGTGGGGTGGCCTGGCGGTCTAGGGGTAAGGTGACAGACTTTTGTGCTGGGGTCCGGGGTTTAATCCTCGGTCCCGGCACAGATTTATCTGACTACCAAACCCTTCCTTCATCTCTGACAAAACGTGTATTAATCACAACTTGTGAATTAGTGAAATACCAGACCTCCACCGTGGTTCGGATTCCACGTCAAGCTGTAGGTCCTCCAATTAATCTCACAATCATTACACATTATCGTAAGTGCGTTCAACCCGGACGGGTAGTAAGATGTGGTGCTAATAATAATAGTAATAATAATAATAATAATAATATTGTATTTATACAATTCTCTCCCCACGATAATTTTAATGTTATTACTCTATCTATTTTTCAAATAAAGAGCTTTTTGAAAAAAAAAAAAAATTTGGCGGCCAACATTGATAACCTTTGACTACTTTATAGGTATTAAAAATATCTATCAAAAGGGACAGCTGCAGGCTATATCACATGACTATTAATACATAAAAGTAGATCTAGCAGCTTTCAGCGGACAGATAAGATCGTTCATATGAAAATTGGACTGTTGTTTAAGCTAAACCTGTCTGTTATCACCGCTCATAATAATATTAACTGACCAGATATCAACAAAAATTAACCTCCCATGTGAGGCATGTAAAGACGAACCTATACATGATTATTAGAATAGTTTGTAAAATGACAGCTGGACACGGGTATCAAATCTGAGACCTTCGGCTTAGCATTCCAATACGCTAACCACTGAGCTATCCAGCAGTCGTCCCGTGACCAGGGTAAGACAGAATCTGTGATGGACATTGGCAGCATTGAGCCTTGAGCCCGGTGGCTGTGATACCAATGATCGCGCTTAGTAGCCGATTATCTTCACACGTCCATCACAGACTCTGTATTAAGCTATAAGTGAGGAGCTACCCTAAGTACGGCACGGATCCTGGATAGCTCAGTGGTAGAGCATTTACACACTAAGCCAAAGATTCCGATTTCGATTCCCACGTCCAGGTGTATTTTTTTCAATTTATTTGAATATAATTAAGATACTGCTCATATCTGTAATTATTATAATTCATCCCCCTAACAGCACCTTTCACATGCACTTAATTGTATAGCGTTGCTTTATTGTTGATTTCTTAAATGGAAGACCATGTGAGTGAGGACATACCACAACCACCTTCAATGGTCGCATGGTCTATGGCATTACACTCGTGTTACACTAGGCTGCAGATTACAGGGATATCGTGGTTTGAATCCCTGTCATCCAAGTGTTTTCCTCTCACCCTCCACGCAAATGCGAGTACACTTCCTCCAAATTCAACAGTTCTCATCGCACATATAACCTGAACAGTCAGTAAGAAGGGGTTCTAAACAAAAACAGCAGGTATAGTTTTCAGCAGCTCTGCTCAACCAGGCAACTCTCCTCTCCTAGCCCCTGACTGGTATGTACTGTACTAAGATAATATGATAATAACGCACCCATGTGAAAGTCGCTCACTGCGGTTAGTTAAATAATGTATTGTGTCTGGTCAGACCGTGCGATCAATGAGACAAGGTCACTAGCAATGGTAATAATATTAACGAAAGGATAACTTCTGTGACCTTATACATTGGACGGGGTTAAAATGGGAATATCGGCACAAGAATATTTATATCGTAAATAGTGTGGTGATGTGACCGTGAATAAGGAGAACGTTCGCCCTTGGTTGTCATGGCAACTTGGTGTCAATAAGCCTAGCGTTTTCAATGCCATCTCGTTGGAATGAAGACTTGGTATGTTGGCGCCACATAAAAACATGTAGTCAAGTTAGTGCCACGCTATACTAAAATATGGTTTGAGCTACGGTTAGTAACATCCCCTGAAATTTCAGGGCACGATCTAAGGAATGACGAATATTGCTGTAGTTTATTCCCCTCCAAAGCGTCCTACTTCCCATCCAGGATATTATACTTTCAAAATTACGTTAATAAGGGAAGAATTAGTAAGGTCAAACTTTAAATAACCCATTTTTTATAATAAAGCAATATAAGATATATGCTATTTCATTTATTAATATAAAATGGATTAAAATACTAGCCCACTAGAAATGTGTGTGTAAGTTTTAATTTCCCCTCGTATGGTGGAGGAGAGTAGGGGGGGGGGGGCATAGCAAATCATCAGGGGGATCACAATCTGTAAAGACTAGGAACCACTGCTTTATAATAGCATCTGTGGGGCAGATGGCCAACTAAACCAAACATGTCAATACAACTCTTCGCAGACGACAAGTCAATAGAGACCAAACACAATAACACATAACAGACTTCTTTGGTATTACAACATCACGTCAAAGAAATGGAAACTTTGCTGTCAAAATGGATGGTTACACTAGAATTCAACAGACATGGCTATGGCCAAGAGAACACTATTTCCACCAGAAGACTTAACACTTAACCAAGAAGAAATAAATGCCTTTCCAAAACGTTACTAAATATCTTAGAATAACCATAGACCGAATACTAGCATGGATAATAGAAGCAACCAACCAAAAAGCAATGGTGTTCATACAACTATACCCCCTACTTAAAGGACAACCATTCTACCAGAAAACAAAAAACATCCTTTACAAAGTGTTAATAAAATACAATCCATTTTTATCTACGTATGTGTAGGATGGAGCTACTACGCACATGGTGACCATTCTCCTTTGGAGCAAAGAAGGTCGATTTCCAAAATTTAGGGCATTCAAGAAAGATTTAGGACGTTCCAAAAAGAAAAATTAAAAATTTACAGTACTTTTACAAATTCAGTTTGTGTGTTTTATAGATAGCCATTCTACTCATTTTATTGTTAAGTTCAACCATATTTTTCAGATTATCTTATCATTTTCTTAATGCTTTGTTGGCTTACAATATATACTTAAACAACTCTTTAACATTTTAGAAAATTTTATTAAAATGGTTGAAAGTAAGGAGTGGTTATAACTAAAAATTAACACGTAGATAGATTGCTCTAGAAATGTATATATATATATATATATATAAATTAATTAAATTAATAGATTAAAGAGTTGTTAAATTGGTAGAAGATTAAGTGAAGACTTGTGATAAGCGAGCTATGAAAGTTAAAGTTTTCGAGACCACGGTGTAATAATGTCAGGTTGTGAAACTACTATTGAAACCAGTTGAGTGTTGAATAATCTATGGAATCAAGAATAAATAAAATTAAGGAAATGAATGTAAAAAGGAAGAATATGGAACTAATCCTCTCGATTCCGGCTCGAACGGGTCATTTTCTACAATGGAAGGTAGAGAAAGATAAATGAGGTTATAGAATTGTAATGTTTTTGGGTAAATGTTTTAATGTGTTGACAATAATTTGATTTGAAAATTGTAATCATTCATTGAGAATTGAATTATTATGAAATAAAGCTGTTTGATTAAAAAGTTTTCAGCTGTGTTTAATTTAGGTCCTTTATGAAATAAGTGAAGAGGTTTCATACATTAGTCTATTGGTTTGAGTTGATGGTTTGTGTTTTTTAGAGGGTCTGCAAATTTTGATTTGGTCCTATTATATTTGAAATCAGAAATGTTATCTTTATAACGAACCTTAAAACTGTTCTCAGTTTGTCCTACTATTACATTCACAGGTGAGTTTATAAATTCCATTTTTATTGTATTTATCAAATTCATTTAAATGTCTGTTACTAAGATTTCTCTTAATTGTATTCTTGGAGGAAAAAGAAGCGTTGGGATTATACTTTTTAGCAATATTTGTGATACGACGAGTTTCAGGACCAGTATAAGTAAATTTAACCTGTTTTTACTTTTTATTAGAGCTATTTTGATTTTAATTAGTAAGAGCAGTAGAGAAATTATTGGATATTAGTTGTTTTTTTTTTAAAAGATTTTGTAAATAAGAAAATGAGGATAACCATTATTTGTGGCTATTAGTTTGATTGTATTTATCTCAGTTTTATAATTGGCTTTTCTAAGTGGGATATTTAGTAAACGATGACTTGGGATATTGAGGCAATACGTCTATGAGAAGAAGAATGATTTGAATCATTGGAAATGATTGCATCAGTATGAGTGGGTTTCCTATATATTTTATAGGTTAATTTAATATGATTTTATTTTTAGATAGGTTGAGGTCTAAGTAGTTGATATTGCCATTATTCTCATTCCCACAGGACAGAAGGTTGAACTGTGAAACATGTTCAGGAAAATGAGGACGTCTGGTCTCACTGGCTTAGCAGAAAAGACAACAAACTACAAACAGCACAAAACAAAATACTCAGATTAATAATAGGACTGGAAATAAGAATATAACCGATCACCTCCACACCTTGATAAAGAGCAGGCCACTCGAGTAAATCTTCAAAGAAAGAAGAACAAAATTCTATGAACGCCCCGCGAAGAACTATAGTAAGATAATCTAATTACTGGGGAACTACAGCCCTCAGAAACTCGGTAATACAAACAACCAAGGTTAGAGAGAGAAACAAATTATTTACTTCTAAATTACAATTTTATAAATCATAAAGTGTAACATTTACAAAACAAAATTTACTTTTATTACAGCAAATTATTGTTTCCAACTTTTGTATTGAAAATATCACGCAAAGAGAGTAAGGGTGTGTAAAAACCACCTGTAACTGTAACAACAGATCAGCCAAAGCCTCTCACACTTGTCATTTGAATCTAACAGAGTAATGGTGT
>CABEEJ010009348.1:0-19027 GCA_901482245.1 Timema douglasi
TTTAAATAAACCGTGTGTGAAATAACAGCCATCAACATTTCTCTTTCTTCAATTTTATTAATATACCGATTTAATTAGTGCTCGAAAACGGAGCTATAGACAGCTGGTTAAACGGTATCTTTTCCATACAGTGATGATAGGCGCTCGATCACGGAGCTTTAAACAACCTGTAAATCATCACAGCATTATATCAGGCGATTAATCCATAGTGTTTTCAATCGACGCCCAAAGTGATGCGCGATAAATCCATAGTATTACACCCGGACCCCTAGAATAGAAGCCTGACACCTTACCCCGATACCACCAGGTCATCGATAGCTTTATGATTATATAGTCAGTATCATCTTGAGATCACGTTTGCTTAAGTTATTACGACTATCAGAGCTTGGGTCAGTTAAGCTATAAACATTTTTATGCTTCGTCTTGTGTTTCGAGGTTCAAGCTGATGCGTAAATGCAACAATATGTATAGCTAGTGACCCCCTGTAAAAGGAGCACATTCCAAGACAACACTAGAAATCAAACAAAATGGTGACTTTCACTCCATTGAAGATAATTTCCTTTCTCCTAAACATCAACTTGTTTGAGCTCCGGCAAGTTTTATCCTCCCTTTTGTTTCCCCGACATTTAGTTCAGCTTGTACAGTCTAATGACGCTCTCGTGACTTTTCTCAACAAAAGGTAGGCTAGTGAGTCTGTGTGTATACAGCCCGCAAAGCACAAGTACCCTCTCACAGTCTGCACCACTCCACGCGGTCCGATTGTATTTTGTTTCTCGCGCAAGCGTGATTAAGTGGCTTGCCGCCGTGAGCGTTACAGTCGAGGAGGTTTCCCTCTCTCTCTCTCTCTCTCTGTGGCAGCGACTGCACTGCCATCTGTTCGCGAGGGTGGGCACTTGAACCGCAAGCTATAATGAGGGTAGCTAAACATACATAATCACTTGGCTGTGTTTTCACATTAAAAAAAACAGACGGGTTTATAACCGCAAACAACAATGGAACTTGAACTAAGAACTTTTTATTAGACGCATCAATGTTTATTCACTTTCCAGGTGTACCTACGTAACTAACGGAGGCAAGTCATTTCCGGGAGAGGGGTAGATTTTGAAGTGACTTATTACTATATAGACCGTAGACTACATGGTTAACCATTGTTTCTGCAATGGACAGGACTCACATATTTCTCTGACGGTTACGTTACTTCAGGCTATAGACTTATTACGATACATGATGCTCCTGTCTAGTCACTGCCCCTGCAACGGACAGTACAAACATACCCCTACAGTGACGTCACTTCAGGCAGTTGGTGGTTTCAATCTATTGCCAAGAAACTCATCGATATACATATACACGATTACAACTTTTTATTTTTATGAATATGCTTGTAATAAGGTAAACAAACACTGTAACGTCAATTTAGGTGAAAGTGTTACGGGTTGTATAGCATTTGGAACCTGTTGTATATAAATTCAATGGCTAGTTAAAAAAATACATCTATTGTCTTGCCTCTTGAATCGAGATTAGGCCTTAGTGAAAACATGTTATAATTAATACTATATTACGCACCAAATTGACACCCAACAAGTACTGCACCCTGAAGAATGTTTGCCTTTATTGACGTCAAAGTCTGTAGTGTTTCAAACTTTATATTTGTTGAGATTTTTAGATGTAGATAAAATCAATAGATTAATTTATATTTATATATATTAAAAGTAAATTTACATTAAAAGTGTAGATATTTCCTTGATATTAGATTTATTAATAAATCAGCTGGAATATATAATTCAAAACGTTCATTGTATCGATTTACTTATATATTATTTATAGTAATAATATGTTAGGAAGAAAAGTATCTGACAGTTATTAAAGTTACTAGAACTACCTTTATAAATTTTTAAGTTAAGCTGTGTGACCTACAGCTGTTAAGTTGTATAGGGCTTACTAATACCAGTAAAATAATATTATGATTTCCAGGTTAACTGCACAAATAATGCGTTTGGGTTTTTTTCTAGATATTATATCTACCATGATCTTACAATAGCTGTGAAACATAGAAATAGTACATTTTATCAGTTGTGTGATAATACAGATTATAGATAGTTCACATATGTTTATGAAGATAATATTAAGTTATAATAAAAAGTGATACTAAATGATACAATCTACTTTTATGAACGCTAGGGAAGGTGTTGTGTGATTATATAGTTTAAGGATAATTTACTTATGTGTATGAAGATAATATTACAATAATAACAATTCTGACTAAATGATACAATATACTTTTATAAAAGCTATGAACTGGCCGAAAACTTTACCGATTCCGGTGGGATGCAAACACTATTATATCTTAGGGGTAGTTCAAACCCCTTATGTAAAATATTAAATGTATCATCTACTGGGAAATTTGGATAGTATAATCCTAAGAAAGGTTGCTCCTTTTGTATGTACCGCACCTCACTCACCCGTCCGGGATATCCCCGTCTCACTCTCCATCCAGGATATCCACGTATCACGTCCCGGTCCAGGCTATCCACGTCTTACTTTCCATCCGGGATATCCCCGTCTCACTCTCCATCCGGGATATCCACGTATCACGTACCGGTCCAGGCTATCCACGTCTTACTTTCCATCCGGGATATCCCCATCTCACTCTCCATCCGGGATATCCACGTATCACGTCCCGGTCCAGGCTATCCACGTCTTACTTTCCATCCGTGCTATCCACCTATACAACCCCGTTCGGGCTATCTGAGTTTTACCCCTCGTCTTGGCTATCCGCATCTTAGTTACTTATCAATACGCAGACAGGCTATAATTATATTCACATTTAGGGAATGAGGATGAGGAAGGTATAGTTAAGGTTAAATACATCAAAACTTCAAGGATAAATAGGGGAAAACTATTTAGGATAAAATTATTTATCTGTCCCCAGAAAACTAGACCAGACGATACTGACACCTTTATCTGCGTAACCACTAGTGCGAAAAGACTTATTATCGGTAGGGACCGCCAAAGTTTAAAACACAAGAAATAATGTTCTCCAATGCATGTAATTATTAAGTTTTTTAATTTGTTTTAACTATGGGAAATCTAATAATTTATACACTATCATTTTGTGTAATGCAAATTATTAGAGAGGAGTGGAGATTGTCGATACATGTCACGGGTAAACGCACTCGACTGCAAAAATAAAATGAGCCTTCTTCAACATAATACACATCAAAACGTCGAGCGAGAATGGGGCAGTTTAAAATAAGCTCACATAAACCCCAAAAAAGAGCGAAACCTCATCAACGGCAGGGCCACTGCGCAGTTAAAAACCCATTCTCAGAAGATAAGAGCAGACGCCCTCTCCATGTTAATTGCACTTGTTACAATAAGTGCCTCCTACAGGCGCTCAAGGGGACTTCCTTAGAACGACACGCTGCTAGGAAAAACACACAATTAAAGCGACGTTGGCAGATTTTTCTGCTGGATGTATCTCTAGCACGTGTTTAACGAACTCTGCTGGTATTTAAAGTCAAGGGGTGGGTTCGTGAGTTTGAATATTCATGAACACCCCTCTCTCTCTCTCCTCGTGTGTATTATCCCGGGTTTGCTGAGTACATATGCCACGCGCACCGGACTCGCGTGTAATGTACTCCGGGGGCTAACTTGGTGTGGAAATGTCCATTCTCCGAGGAGAAGGGGAAGAGGTGAACTTTCAAAAAGAAAAAAGGGGAGGTGGGGTGAAGAAAAACTGGTAGTTTGCGGTGGGCCCCTTCGCCAAAAAGCTACAAAGGGTTAAGTTTGTTTTTAGGGCTGAGAGTGTATTATTTTTCATTGTTACTATTATTTGTGCTGGCTCGTATTTTTTTTCCAACCCTTGAAAGTAAAAACCATAACAATGTTAAGAATGCAAAGAGGAATATTAATATGCACCCTTATATTCCACCCCTCCCGTTTTTCTATTGAAACTTTGAGTTATAGCTTGCCGTAAAATCCTTGCAGTTTAAACACAATGTGACGCCTAGAGAGATAATATAAATCAACAATACATTTATTTGACGTCATTAATACATGTTTCACGCCAGGAGTTATGGGTGAGGTAACATCCAACAGCGATGGTGTATTTTACAACTTACGAAAGAGACAATGCTCACTTTGTAACACATTAAATTATTGGTTGATTTAATTTACTTGAAGGCCTTAAAATGTACATATTGGTATTGAAAAAAAATTTATTATTTGAATTGATAATCGTTTCAAAATCTGCACCAGTAGAAAGCGGAATAAATGTCATTCTCCTTTGGCCTAGTTTGCCAATTGAATGGATGTCAGGGTTCGAATATTGGCCGGATGTATTGAGTGTGGTTTTTTCTGAATGGTTACCCACTCTCCCTCTACGCAAATATGAGCACATTTCCTCCAAATCACATGCCAATAACCTATCCCACCAGCATAATTAAAATACGTATATCTTGGACGGGTAGTAAAACAAGGTGAATTTTTTTAAAGAGTTGTTTTTTTATCACTGTGTCTCCCTATTCATCATGGCTATGCGTGTATGCACTAATTACGCTTATGTGTTAGGGATGAGGAAGATTAAATTTTGATTAAGCTACCTGCGCTTTCGTGGGGGGAGAGTGGAAAAATAATTTATAAAACAACACCCTCAATAAGCCTACACTCAAATGGGTTTTGAACCTCAATCTTCCCGTCATCGTATTCCAGACTATTGCAAGATTGACGACTTAGCTCAGGGATTGCCAAACACATTTAGTATGGGAGATACTTTCAAAATTTCAAATTATTTGATAGTTACCTGGATTAAATTTTGCCGAATCACGTTTTGGATATTGTCACCTGTGAACAAATGAGGTTGGGGTATGTGGCTTGGATTTATAATTGTACCTAGTGCAAATAATATAAAAATGTAAGTATATCTATCATACTAAAATGCACATTTTTAATGCTATAAATTTAAGGGATATGCATTAACCTTCGTTCACAATTTGTTTAATGTTTTGTCAGAAGCTTGTCAATTCATTCCGAATTCAGTAATAAAGATGTTCATCTGTGAGGCTACTTCTGTAGTCCGTTCACCGTAGGAATTGTTTTCTGAAAGGCCTTTTTCCCTACCATAAATCTATTATATAGTAGGATATTGGTAGGAATAAAGACCTTTCAGAGAGTAATTCCTACCGTTAATGGAATATATTTGTTTTTCTCCACCTTCATAGTAGAAAATGACAACGCAGACAAGTAGAGAGGACAAACGCCTTCACTTGGAGTGCAACATGTAAAAGAGCCTTGATACTTTCCTTCAATGCAAGAGGCCAACTATATCTTAAGCTAGAAGCAGCTCTCTTCAACGACATGTCTCTTTGGATAGAAGATTGCTCTATTTCAGATAAAGGAAAATCTTCCTGAATATGTTTCATTAAACTGAATTTTTTTCTATGTTCAATGTTTAGACAATGATCTAAAGCAATTTGTATAAGAAGCTCAACTTTTTAAAAAAAAAATCACCAAATGAACCACTATTGAATTTATGCTTTCAAACTGAAAGGCATTTCATTGTGATTTTTCCTACAGTAGGATTAGGAATTGCTTCCATTATACAAATCATATTTAAAACAGGGGGAATATTTTACGTTTTTTGGCTGAGGTTCTTCTCCCAAAGTTCATGTTTTTTGTCAAAGCCTATATATCTGATATCATCTTCCATAAATCCTTATTCCAGCCCTGAAATTGGATTCTCATTCGATTTAGTTTTTTCGTGACGTCTAGTAGAAACTAAAAATCCCAAAGACATTCAAAATTTTCAAGCTAAGTAGAGTGGGCACCAGTTTTTATTAAAAATACGACTATTGCATAAACAGGAGGTCTTCACACTGCCAATTAAGCTTGTCGGTCAGGATTTAAAACAAATGTATTCGAAGATCAAGTGCCCTCAATCGGTTGGTAATTTTGTCAACCGGCTTTATAGCCTTATTTAACATTAAAAAAGTATGCACACCATGTTTTCTGGTGAATAATTCAGTGGTAAGAAACGTAGCGTAGAATTATTTTTTTTGCATCAAGCAATGAATCAATTTTTTCATACCAGTAAAGCCTGGAGTGCCATATGTTGTGATACCCACAATTTGTGTAAAGAAATATTCCCAGAAGAAATCAATGCTTTGATCTCAGAGTAAATATCCCTACTTGTAAAGCATATCATTTTATAATGCTCTTCATTTACAGAAATATTCCTGGAAACCAATCCTACAAATATGACTAGCTGAGAGGTCAATCCCGTAATCCCGTATATTTATTCATCTCACATAGATTATTTTGAAGAAAATCTTTGTCTATCATCGAGTGAGTTGTTTTGTAATATATCTCAACATTACATTTCTTGCCTACCGCTACGTTTGCGTTCCACAATAAAAAAACACTCTTCTCTTTAACTTCCACGAATAAGTATTTCTCTCCCAATTCTTAGTTGGAAGGGATACGGTTTGATTTTTTATCTGCACTAAAACAATGTGAGCTTTTATTAAAAACATACATTAACAAACTACTTTGTAACGCTCATAAATCAATCATAGCCTCTACGAGCAAAATGATGAAGACAAACGTCACGCGCAAACATATGAACTGATATAGGTGTACATGTAATGTTGCCACGCTACCTCAGACTGAGATTGGGATGTGGAGTACTGTTTACCCCCAAAAAAACTATAGAGCGATCTACCAAAAATGCTACTGCGAGCTCCCGGAAGCTAGTTATCGATGGTTTGGTAGCCCCTGCCTTAAATCATTCAATCACCGAAATGAGTTTTAAGAGTGTTGTAATTATATTACTGTTTCATAAAACTAATATAATATAACAGATTTGATTTCAACGTATCGGATAGAGATGATAAAGATATAGTTTAGAGGAAATGTACTCACGTTTTGATGCAGGGAAAGTGGAAATCCAATTATTAAGAACCACCGTGACTACACCTGGCCAGGTTTGAGCCACAACCTTTCCACCCTCAGTTAACCAGACAACATTAGCCTGAATTTCAATTCACGTGTCCATATATGCGGCCAACTAATTTCTGATAAAAATAAAACTTGGAGCACGTGTTCCTTGACACACATTCTACAATCAGTATCAGGCTAGCTTACCTTGTCTAGAGGTAAGTAATTTTCCTCTGTTAGGTAATAGTAATAATCTTCACGGCCCACAAACCGAGATGAAAGCGAGGGTGAAAGTATTGTTGAAAGTACTGGTTAAAGTTAGTGTGATGTTTAGTTGCGAGTATGACCACATGGAGGAAAGGGTGTAGCGGTGGGCGATTGTCTTCCAGTCGGACGATCAAAGCTGACATTAGGACAGGGGGTAGAAGGATGGTTGTGGTGCGGGCTCTAACAGCGCCCGGGGCGCGACGGTTCTGACTACAGTTGGTAGAAGTAGTGGGAGGGGGGGCAAACTCGTCGCTTGTTGGGCTGAGTTTGTTGACCTTTTAACAGGAAACAGAAGCCGCCTTCCAGCTTTGACCGTCCTTTGGGCTTCACTGATGACGTTTATTTGAAGAAGTCCACTACAGTCAATAGTCGATCATGATGAACGGGGAGGAGCGGAGGGGGATGTTGCATTTGAGAAAACTTTAAATTCTTTAAAATTCAAAAACATTTATAGATCACTCACCTCGGTGGCGTAGTTACCTAACACGCTAGTCATGTTGAGCTCGACTGCCGAGGACGGGGAGATCAAGGTTCGAATCTCGATCGGGTGAATTTTTTTCCAAAATGGTTATTCACTCTTCCTCCACGCAAATTCGGGTTCAATTCATCTAAATTCAACCTTTCCCATTCCCAATCCATTAGCGTAATTAGTACTTAAGCGTATAATCCGAACGGGTAGTAAGACGCGGTGCTAAATAATAATAATAATTTATAGTTCCTCAAGTTAGCCTTAAAACGAGGAGCAAAACAATTGAAATGTACCAATCGTTTAATCGACAGGTTAACAAGCTTACTGTCTTGGTTCTACTATGGTGCAGCTTATAAGACAAGGTCACACAGTACGAACATACTAGGTAAGACTGCTATTGTACTTAGTTACATACTTGTATTAATACAATACAATGATTGAGAATACCAAAATAATACATCTTTAATTAGCCGTTTCAGCACCAATGTGTCATTATGAATATAGTTTGGCATGTCTTGTTATAGCAATCAAAGTATGACTTCTTACATAGACTACACGGAGAGATCTAAGTACGCTCTTACCACTGATCTACCCAGTGACATGGTTTGAAGACATTCCTTTACTTTAACTCAGTCGTTAGTGCGTTTGTATATTGATCTAAAGATCCTGCATTTAATTCCCGGGATGAACGAAAAAAGTATATTATTATTATTATTATTAGCACCGCGTCTTAATACCCGTTCGGGTTATACGCACTTACGCTAATGTGTAATGGTAGGGTGATTGTGAGATGAAATGAAGGACCTACAGTTTAACGTGGAATCCGAACCACGGTGGAGGCCTGGCATTCCCCACNCACGGTGGAGGCCTGGCATTCCCCACATTCACAAGATGTCTTGTCAGAGGTGAAGGAAGAGTTTGATAATCAGATAAATCTGTGCCAGGATCGAGGATTGAACCCCGGCCGCCAGCACAGGAGTCTGACACCTTACCCCTAGACCGCCAGGTCACCCGAAAAAAGTATAGTTTATAAAAATTTGGCTTTTCCTTCCAAAGGGATACATTAATGGCAGTATGGCCGAGTGTTGTGTTTGTTATATAATTGATTGATTTTTAAAGTCGTGCTATGATATGGTAAGTCAGTTCAGAAAGCACACAATTACTATTCTTAATATATATATATATATATTAAGGCTGAATACTGATGTTAAATATGGGAGATAATATAAATGCGTTCTTCTATTAAACTTTACGGATTTTCTCAGCCGTTTTCTAAATAGTTTCCGGTCCTTGCAAGATGCGGGTGGGCTGGTAAGATAAATTTGTTGCCTATGGAAGCATTATCTGGTCTGGTGAGTACCAGTGGAGCCGAGATGTTCCTGAGCCAACGAGTTTAGAAGGTAGTCGAGCCCGCAGGGGCAGTGTAGGTACCTTTTAAACCTCCACTGGTGTGTAAACAAGATGTTGCTACTCTGCTCTTTATTCAAGTTCTGATAATCTGCAGGCCAACCCAAACTTAACTGAAGGATCTTGGGGCTATAAGGACGTAGTATCTAAAAGGTCGTGTATAGAGAAACATGACCTCCTTACCAGCCTGGGTGTACAGTAGAGAGATTGCACCCATGTTATTATTAATAATAAGTAATACATTATTTGGAGGACAGAAATGCAACTTAAAGTGTCGTCTCAATGCGAATGTGCAATTTTAAATATTTATGTATATTCTTATTTACGATAAAAATTTACCGAAAACTGGCTACACATAATTGTTTGGAATAGTAGTGCCTATAAACAATATTACAAAATGCTAACAAAACAGAATAATTTAAAGAAATACTGAGAATTTCGTTCCATAAGGTAAGAATAATTAATCTTGGTAATATTTTATTAAATCAAAAAATACTGGGTTGATATTATTTATCAACGTTACTTAATAAACAGTACTTGAGTGCGTTATAAATTTCTAAGTGGGCCCTAAAAAACTTACGGATTCTGAGGAAGAATCCCTTGATGGGTATGAGTGTGTGTGGGGTCACCTCAGTTATTACTTTGAGGTCAACTTAAAAATGGCTAGTTTCTAAAATCTTTCATCGGTTGATTGAAAACATATTGAAGAGACAGCCTAGGATGAAGGTAAAAATTAGGCATATGTGTTTCCTCCATCTGTTGCCAGTGTTTCTTTCCAAACATCATCTCAACAACCATATTATGCTGTCAGTGTTATTTTACAAACACGATATCAACCATTTATGTTTGGAAGCGTCTTTCTGAGGATGTCCTCTTCTTTTCTTTTCCTAGAAGAGGGCTAAGTGTTTATGTTCAACTGACTTGACTTTAAGTTCTTGTTGAGAGTTCAATGACCAAGACCCGTGTGATATTAGTCCCGTCTGTCAGCCCTAGTTGAGAGTTCAGTTAGCGACAATATCAGTCCCAATGTATTCATCAGACAAAAGTCCTGTATTTTAGCCCCTATTGAAAGTTCAATGACCGAGATATATTTATCATTCCCAATGTAATCATCAGGTATATAGTCTTGTATGCCAGCCCTGATTGAGAGTTAAATTAGTAAGAGACTTACATTAGTCCCAATTTAGTCATCAAGGAAATAATCCGGTCTGTCAGTCCTGGCTGAGAGTTCAATTAGTAAGAGATTTATATTAGTCCCAAGGTATTCATCCAGGTGATAGTACTGATTGAGAGTTAAATTAATAAGAGACTTATATTCGTCCCAATGCAGTGATTAAGGAGATAGCCTTGTCTACCACTAAGCTCCTGGCTTATTTCACAGCAAAGTAGAAGTCAAGTCTGAAACATCACAAGGAGCCGACACAATACCACACAAGCCCAGGGAGGTAAACTGTACTTGCTCGAACAAGAAAGTTTTCCAGTCCATGTACAGATCGCCAGTGGCGTGATTCAGTAGTTTCCATGGGAGAAGCCCACTGAGTTTCGGGGATAAAGTTCAAAACACTGCTCGCGTTATCGCGTGAGCCTCGCCAAACAAGTGTAAATACTTTGAAAGGGTTAGTTTACCTTGAGATTGGTGGAGCTGGCTCAGCGTAAGTGGGATTTTAGAGAATGGGTTCTATATACAGGGTGGATGTAATGGAGGAGTTTGTACTCATTCTTAGGTTATCACTCTTTCTATAGGCTCATTCTGCTGCCTAGCCTCCAAATTACCTTATTTGACCTTAGATTATTTAAAGTACGTTTAAAAGGGTCAGAGTGGACAGTAAACCAAGCAACCCCATACTAATGAGGTGGATATATAAGCATTATGGTTTTACTTCCTCTGCCGAGACGAATGGCTCTTACCTGAATTGTTCATTCCCCCCTTAATTCAACTGACATAATGTTAATTAGCCAATGATTAATTATGGTTTGTTTGATAAAGTAGACTTTGTCATCAGAGGTGTTGGCTCATATACATATGTAATACTTTCACATGTAATACATTTCTCACTTACCCGTTTCCAAGTAATTTAAGCTCCCTCTCCGGCCGGTAATTGTCCCTTCCATCCCCCCCTTGCTATTCATAAGACACAGATTGATGCAGGGAGGCTCAAATGACCTCTTCAATTATTGACCCCAGCAGCCGAGGGGAACAATGGGTACAGTCGAGAACAAAATCGTGCTTGGACAGAGACAAGGATACACGTCACTGCTCACCAATAAGATCACCAGTAGTGACCTTGCTCTGGGAAAATACAAGTTTGGAGACCATTAACACACATTTTATGAACTTTGATAAAACTCCTAAAGAAATGCGTTTGGCCCTGGCGATAATAAAACCGAGGACTGCCTTTTTGTGCTCCCTCTCTTACTACAAATGAGAGCTGTACACATTTAACTACATTAATTGGTCAGGTATTGGGAAAGTAGAATATGGAGGAAATTTTCCTACGTGGAGGGCGAGTAGGAAAACATATTAAGGTAACAATTTATGCTTGTACACCTGACTGCAAGATTTCGAACAGCAACCTCCCCATCACCAGCTAAATGGACTTTATATTTAGTCTGCTAGCCAACCAAGAATGTTGAGTTGGTAGGAGGATAGCCTACCAGCTGAGATAAAGTGGGACCACGATAGTTTTTACTAATGCTTGGTGTCTTAGTGTACACTACATTTATGCTCTCTGTGACATGCACTAGCTCATCCAAAAACCAGGGACTAGAATAGGATCGAACCAAACATTATCCTGGGAAACAAAATGGAAACGAAACTAGTGCTAATATTTTGGCTTGAGCTGCCTCACTGGTCTCTATAGCTCTTTACTTTTATTCTCTTAAGGATGGACATTTAGAGCACCTTTAAAAAATACAAACATATTATTCTCTCTTTATATTGGTAACATTTTACTATATCGCTAATGCTATTTCTTCTGTGTTAACATTATCTATAAGAAGTGACAGCTGTAGATCACATTACTTGACATATAAACACGTGAAATTAGATTCAGTAACTTATATAGATATTAGATATGTCATTCGTGATAAAATCAGAGAATTACATAATAACCAATGCACCTCGATAGAGAAGAGGCAATGAACTAAATTCTAGTCCAGCCTGAACCCAAATATCCAGTACAAATACTGTAGCTGCTGCTATTTCATACAACCACAAATACTGTAGCTGTTCCTAGTTCATACAACCACAAATACTGTAACTGCTCCTATTTAATACAACCACAAATACTGTAGCTGCTGCTATTTCATACAACCACAAATACTGTAGCTGACTCCTAGTCTATACAATCAAAAATACTGTAGCTGCTCCTAGTCCAAACAACCACAAATACTGTAGCTACTCCTGATTCATACAACCAAAAATACTGTAGCTGCTCCTATTCCATACAACCACAACAACTGTAGCTGCTCCTAGTCCACACAACCACAAATACTGTAGCTACTCCTGGTTCATACAATCACAAATACTGTAGCTGCTCTTAGTCCATACAGCCAAAAATACTGTAGCTGCTCTTAGTTCATACAATCACAAATACTGTAGCTGCACAAATACTGTAGCTGCTCCTAGTCCACACAACCACAAATACTGTAGCTGCTCTTAGTCCATACAGCCAAAAATACTGTAGCTGCTCCTAGTCCAAAAAACCACAAATACTGTAACTACTCCTGGTTCATACAACCAAAAATACTGTAGCTGCTCCTAGTCCACACAACCACAAATACTCTAGCTGCTCTTAGTCCATACAGCCAAAAATACTGTAGCTGCTCCTAGTCCAAACAACCACAAATACTGTAGCTACTCCTGGTTCATACAACCAAAATACTGTAGCTGCTCCTATTCAGCCAAAAATACTGTAGCTGCTCTTAGTTCATACAATCACAAATACTGTAGCTGCTCCTAGTCCACACAACCACAAATACTGTAGCTTCTCTTAGTCCATACAACCACAAATACTGTAGCTTCTCTTAGTCCATACAGCCACAAATACTGTAGCTGCTCTTAGTCCATACAGCCAAAAATACTGTAGCTGCTCTTAGTTCATACAATCACAAATACTGTAGCTTCTCTTAGTTCATACAACCACAAATACTGTAGCTTCTCTTAGTCCATACAACCACAAATACTGTAGCTTCTCTTAGTCCATACTGCCCCAGATTCAATATTTAATCCTGGTTCATAAACTACACTTACAACAGTTATTACTACCCGCCTCGGTGGCCGCATGGTCTATCGCGCTACTATTGTGTTGGCCTAGACGGTCAGAGAAGGGAAGATCGGTGTTCAATCCTGCTCGGGTGCCCTGAGGGTGGTTTTCCATTTGGGCTCCACGCAAACGCAGGTGCATTTCCTCTAAATTTAGCCTTCATAAGCTCTAACACATTAGTATGATTAGTACATAAGCTATAAGCTCAAACGGGTAGTAAGACGTGGTGCTAAGAAAAAAAGTTACTAGTTAAACCTACTCTATACCATGTAAGACCAAGTAATGCAAAGAGGAAGTGCAACGGACTATAGAGAAGCAGTAAAACAGTTTGCAGGTTAGCTATGAATACTTGATGCAACTCTAGTGTTTGTTTCTGTACAGCAACACATGTTTGCAATTACTTCAACACCAATCAAACACGCGAACAAAGGCTATGGAAGCACTTTTTTTTTTCCCCTGCAACCACACTCGTACACACATATGCTACACCCATGTGTATCGATTGTTTTAACTCCCAATTAATTCTGGACAGGTTGAACGTGTATGTGAATGAAAAATGAATAAACGAGTGTCCGCCGATAATTGTAGCAGCACTTGTAAAACCTCGTTACCTCCACCCACCCTCGTGTGCAGTCAAGTGCAATTACCGGGGAAGACCAAGTGGCTTCAGGCTCGCATTGCAACCCTCGATAGCTTTCAACTGATCGAAGCATGGGGACTCACACTGTTGGTGTACCTGACTTGGACTCTTCTGTATTTAATGTTGTACTGAGCAGCACTGGTAGCAAGGTTGGTGTACCTGACTTGGACTCTTCAGTATTTAATGTTGTACTGAGCAGCACTGATAGCAAGGTTGGTGTACCTGACTTGGACTCTTCAGTAACTAATGTTGTACTGAGCAGCACTGGTAGCGAGGTTGATGTAACTGACTTGGACTCGTCAGTATTTAATGTTGTACTGAGTAGGACTGGTAGCAAGGTTAGTGTACCTGACTTGGACTCTTCAGTATGTAATGTTGTACTGAGGAGGACTGGTAGCGAGGTTAGTACCTGACTTGGACTCGTCAGTATTTGATGTTGTACTGAGCAGCACTGATAGCAAGGTTGGTGTACCTGACTTGGACTCGTCAGTATTTAATGTTGTACTGAGCAGCAACGATAGCAAGGTTGGTGTACCTGACTTGGACTCTTCAGTATTTAATGTTGTACTGAGCAGCACTGATAGCAAGGTTGCTGTACCTGACTTGGACTCTTCAGTATTTAATGTTGTACTGATCAGAACTGATAGCATGGTTGGTGTACCTGACTTGGACTGTTCCTTATTTAATGTTGTACTGAGCAGCAATGATAGCAAGGTTGGTGTACCTGACTTGGACTCTTCCTTATTTAATGTTGTACTGATCAGCACTGATAGCATGGTTGGTGTATCTGACTTGGACTCTTTAGTATGTAATGTTATACTGAGCAGCACTGGAAGCGAGGTTAGTGTACCTGACTTGGACTCGTCAGTATTTAATGTTGTACTGATCAGCACTGATAGCATGGTTGGTGTAACCTGACTTGGACTGTTCCTTATTTAATGTTGTACTGATCAGCACTGATAGCATGGTTGGTGTACCTGACTTGGACTCTTCCGTATTTAATGCTGTACTGAGCATCACTGATAGCATGGTTGGTGTACCTGACTTGTACTCTTCCTTATTTAATGTTGTACTGAGCAGCACTGATAGCAAGGTTGGTGTACCTGACTTGGACTCTTCCGTATTTAATGTTGTACTGAGCAGCAACTGATAGGGAGGTTGGTGTACCTGACTTGGACTCTTCCGTATTTAATGTTGTACTGAGCAGCACTGATAGCAAGGTTAGTGTACCTGACTTGGACTCGTCAGTATTTAATGTTGTACTGAGCATCACTGATAGCCAGGTTGGTGTACCTGACTTGGACTCTTCAGTATTTAATGTTGTATTGAGCAGCACTGGTAGAGAGGTTGGTGTACCTGACTTGGACTATTCAGTATTTAATGTTGTACTGAGCAGCACTGGTAGCCAGGTTGGTGTACCTGACTTGGACTCTTCAGTATTTAATGTTGTACTGAGCAGCACTGATAGCAAGGTTGGTGTATCTGACTTGGACTCTTCAGTATTTAATGTTGTACTGAGCAGCACTGATAGCAAGGTTGGTGTACCTGACTTGGACTCTTCCGTATTTAATGTTGTACTGAGCAGACACTGATAGCAAGTTTGGTGTACCTGACTTGGACTATTCAGTATTTAATGTTGTACTGAGCAGCACTGATAGCAAGGTTAGTGTACCTGACTTGGACTCGTCAGTATTTAATGTTGTACTGAGCAGCACTGGAAACAAGGTTAATATATCTGGTTTTAACATGTCATCGTGAAATCCTGGTCATTTTTACTGAACAGGGCAGGTCAAATTGGTGGAGTGGAAGAGTGGATACCACTCCTGCCCATCTACACTTTACTTTACATCCATTACTGTTTCCAGCCTGTGGCTTGGGTCAGTTTTTTATTCAAGTCATATTTTTTTTACACTTCAGGCCTTCTAGGCTTGTCGTAGCTTCCTTATATGTCTTATAATCTATCTTAAGACTTGGATGGGTACAACATCCAGTCCTCGGTCGTTACTTTATCAATTTGAAAGGGTAAATCCATGTTTTTATCAATGGTATATTTTTAGCCATGCCGGAAATTGAACCCGGGACCTTTAGCTCAGTAGGCAGATACACTGCCAACTAAGCTAAGAACCACTCCTGACTCTGGACAAGGGAAAAGAGTTTAGACCATAATATACAGAACTGAGAGATGTTGTTTGGGGTATCTAATGTACTCTTTCTGTTACTTAAGTTTAATATGTTGATAGATAAATATTTACAAGTAAATGTATCATTTTTACCAATAGGTTTAGTGTCAATGAGCCCCGCCCTCCGGGGCATCTGCGTTTAGCTCTGCTAATAGATTATGGATATGAAAGGTATAATTTGAGCAAATATATCAGCGTTTCTGCAGCGATAGGGTGAGGAATAATTTTAGAAGATCCACTTTCAATACGCACATGCAAGACTCATACTCTCATCTCCCTGTCAATGGCAAACTAATGAATTTGACGTGTATTCCGTGTGTTCACTGATTTGGGTATTGTATTACGAAGATAATTTAATAGTACGTGTATCTACTTAACTGGTCGCCGGTCTAAGGCGCTACTCTCGCAATAGTCTAGACTACCGGTGTACTGAGGGTGGTTTTTCTAAAATTGTTTTATACTCTCCATCCAGGAAAATTTGGGCACACCTCCTCTAAAATTAAACCTTACTAATACCTAACAAATAATTGTAAATAATACGTATAGGCATATATTCCTATTGGATACTGAAAAAATAGTAATTGTATGAGTAGGTAAAGTGATTTAATTAAATACATCCATTTTCGCCTGGAAAGAGAATGAAAAACTCACATTTTTATCCATAATTCGTCTCTACTGGTAGAATTAACATTTTTAAATAAAGTAAACGTCTGAGATGGGAACAGAAACCCTCACATTACAATCGAAGGAGACCAGGTTTGTCTGTGGGAGAGAAGGAGGAAGCCATCCTATGAGCGTGGTCCAGTTACCCATCAACGGGCGAGAGATATATCATTTAACTGGTGGAACACACATGACTGTTGTCACGAGATCGCCAGGAAGTATGCTACCCGCTCGACATCTGTTATTCGCAAACAACTGACTCTTTAAATTTGGACACTTCTGAGGGCTTGGTTGGTTGAGTAGGCACCTTAGAGTGTACCTGGTTGGAATCCCGGCTGAAGATATCGCCTAGAGCAGATATGGGAAAACTACGGGCCATATACAGCCCACCGTAGTGTTTAATCCGGCCCGTGGGATAAATATATTAAATTAATTGCGTTGAGAAACAAGATTATCTAAACACAACAAAATTAAATTTTTATAAAAGCATAGCAAAAACTAGCATTTAGAGACTTGGTAAACTATGCCCCAAATTATATGGCAATGTTTTTATCCTTATATTCATGAGAACAAGTTTTTTAAAACATGGAGCTTAAGAAAAGTGATCCTTGAAACCTACTTACTGATGAGTGATGAACATCTGTCTTCTATCTTGAGAATCATCTCACAATTTAACTAAGAGTATAAAAAAAAGCTGAAAGCTCATTTACAGTTTCACTCATCTCAGCCCATCATTTAAATATTCTGAACTAATTTAAAAGTATAATACGCCAATAAGTTATTTATTATTTGTTTTTATTTTATATGTACTTAGTGTATTAATCACAACTTGTGAATGTGGGGAATGCCAGGCCTCCACCGTAGTTTGTATTCCACGTTAAACTGTAGGTCTTCCATTTAATCTCACAATCATCCTACCATCACACATTAGGGTAAGTGCGTATAACTCGAATGGGTAGTAAGACGCGGTTATAATAATAATAATAATAATAATAATAATAAATATATCTTTAAACTTATTCATATCAGTCTATAAAATATGTCTATATTTTTTCTGTATGAATTTCGAAAAAAAACAAAACTTAAAATGTCTTTGGTCAGGCCTTTTTAATTTGGTCTTTCTCTAAGTAAGTTTACACACTCATGTAGCGATACTAATCGGAATATAAGAGGTCTTCTCTCAGTATGCTGTACGATTCTTTCCCAGTTCCTGGATCTTCTGTTCCATTTGACTGAGAGAATCTCAATCCCAGAAGATGACCAGTGTAATCATACAGAGCAGTATAGTTAACATGGAATGAAGGAGTAATGCAGCCCAATTTTTATAGGACAAATATAAAATCTACTAGATATAAATTCATGCGTTCATAAGTTAGATCATTGTGATCTTCAGTTGTCACTTTTGGTAGGTATTATCAACAATAAATATAAAAAATAGTAAAATAGTAATGTTGTTATAATCCGACACCTTAGATCATTCAGTAGTGTGTCTATCTACTGAGATAGGGTTGCCGGGTTTGATGGGGACTGGGCTGGGGACTGGATGTTGTGCCTGTCCTAGCGTTAAGTGAGATTCTAAGGCATATGAAGCTACGACAGTCCTAACAATCCGGCAGGGGAAAATATATGACTTGAATAAAAAAACTGACCTGAGCCACAGGCTGGAAACAGTAATGGATGTAAAAAAATGTAATGTTGTTATTATTGACTACAGTAAGCACACAAATAAATAATTAGATGGCATGTTTATTTTCTAAATGCTTTTTCTATGAAAATTGGATTTTAGCCAGTGTATTAATTCCAATCAGCTATTTCTCGCTGTGAATACATTGACTGTTATGAGGACTAGGATTACTTAGGAAAGATGAAGTGAAGCTATAACTATACCCAGGGAATAGTAGCGGAGTAAGAATTTCTGAGATAAAAATTTATTTGTATTGAAATATAACTATATTTGATGAAATATTGAAATAAATATTATATTCTTTATTCCAAAAAAAATCTTAAAAACTAATTCTTTTAAAGTACTAAAAAAGTATCATATTTTGTTACACAAACTCCCTTTTATAGTTCTTTTATAGTTTAGAAAATGCTACGTCCAGCCAATTAAGGCCAAGTACACAGAAGGCGATTCTACTGACAAAAGTTGGTGGGCAAACACAGGGGGCTTCAGACCGCCCCCCCCCCCCTTATGAAAATTAAC
>CABEEJ010009349.1:0-19024 GCA_901482245.1 Timema douglasi
CGAGGATAAGGGTCTGTGAAAACAACCTGTAACTCGCATATTAAATCAGCCAAAGCTTCCCCATCTTGTCAATGAAATTGTTGGCAGGTGGGGGGGTGTCGGCAACAGGGGAAACCCAAAGAAGCCAGTCGTTGAGTGGCTATTCAACCCTGGGTGTGCCACCTTTTCGAAGGAGCAAAAGTAAATTATCAAAAATCAGAAAGAGAAATAGTGTCTAATATCTTCTGGCTATTTTACCTGCCACCATAACTCACGTTGCCGGAACCATAATTCTACCACCCCGCCACGACTCGGGTTGCCGGGACCATCACCCTACCACCTTTCCGCAACTCACGTTACCAGGACTTCCTCATGTTCAGCCACGACTCACGTTGCTGGGACATCCTTCTGTCCCACCATGACTAACGTTGCCGGGACACTCTCACCGACATTTTTCCTACCACTACCCACACGTGTCTGCACACAACGTCACATCCCCCAGAGACAACACTTCGTCGAGACATCAACCAGTCACCCCCGAGGCCGCAATGAGAGATCACAATGTCTGGCTATTAAAGCGGTTGACAATGAACTCGTGTCAGATTTCATGACAGAACCCTTTCATTTCAAGACCCTTGTTCATTTAAGCGTGTGTACTCTTCATACTCACTAGGATTTTTTGTCACTTTTATTGTGGATTGTCTTTATTACTGCATGGTTTTCGTATTTAAAAAAAATATTTCCAATTTTCTGACACTGATGTTCTTGGTTGGGGGCCGTGGGGCCGTTTTGTTATTTGGAGATGCCATTCAAGGTCAAGGTGATATTACCTATTTGTTGCTTAGAATTGACATAACCTAAAGAGTAGTCCTCAAAATGTATTGTATTGTTTTGAATATCCATAACAGCAACCCTACTGATAGAGCTGGTACCAAGGTATTCACTTCAGCTTTTTATTTATCTAAAGAACGATAACATATATAACTATGGATTTTACATGGAAAAATACTCAATCATTAAAGACAACTTTATTTGTTTTTTAAAAGTCACTTTCATTTTATATGCATTTCCGCTCCCTCTGAGTCAGACGCCATATTCCGTTCCCTTAAGATTCCTTGCTTTATCTTCGGAGGTCTTCATGAACACTTCTCTTGAGCTTGTCACCTTACACACCAGAAATGGCGTCCATGGAGTGTATCCTTCAATGGGACAAAAAGGTGATACCATAAGGGTAATAGTTCCGGTCTAAAAAGAAATTGAGCAAGAACAGTCTATGCCAATTTTTCAATGGTCTCCCTCATGCGCAAACTGTTGTGAGGTCGTGCGTTGTCATGTTTTTGACAGGTCTAACTCAACGAATAAATATTTTAAACCTTTTTTAAACGTTTCTATACATCGATCTGAGTTAAAAGTGCTGCCTCTCTCCAAGAAACCCACAGGCAAGACCCCACCTTTGTCCCAAAACTCTGTTGCGATAACAGTACCGACCGAAGACTGTATTTTGGACTTCTTACGCAATGAATTCAGATGATGCTTTTCCATTAGAATTCTCTTTGTTACAGGATCATAATGGTGAACCCGGGTTTCGTCTTCTGGTACCATGCGTGACAGAAAATCTTCTCCCTCACTATCGTTATACTCAACAAGTTCCATACAGATGTTTATCTGGATTTCTTTGTGATCTTGTGTCAGAATTTTTGGGATCAACTGTGCGCAAACTTGTTGATAATCGAGTTTATTTACAATTGTCATCACAGAAGGTTTTCCAATACCTAATGCATAACACAATTCACATATTGTGATGCAGCGGTTATCTTTGATCAGCGTGTTGATCAAGCTCTTGTTGTTTTATGTCACTGCCATCAATGGCCGGCTTGTAAACAATGTCAGTTTACCCACTATTAAATTGTATGAACCAACGTCTAACTGTGCTCACATCAACAGTATTGTTACCAAGAACCTTTATGAGCACTTATGTGTTCCGATAGGTCTTACATACGCCAAGGTATAGAATACAGTCACAACGTGTTGTTGGGTATTTGTATCTATGACATCCGCCATTTTTAACTGCTCAAGCGCTATACTCACTATATCAATTTCTGCGATACTTAATATGGTGAAAATAAAAATTTTTAATTACTACTCAGGGAGCGATAACCTTTTATACGGCACCAGACATGAAATAAAAAAAACTAAGAGGCATTACTTTTGTACCACCCCTCAGACATAAAGTCTATTATTTAAAAGATGTAACGTGACAATGTCGGGGCTAAGTTACAGCTAGTCACCATAGCCTACGTTGACTCCAACTCCTGAGTCTACGTACCACTCGTTTTTCCACCCGGTTCATACTCCACCCAGCTGTACCCACACGGCCCAGTTCCCGCCTGGATTGTGCCACGAATGGCTTGTACCACGCACGGCTGGTACCACACACGGTCAGTATTACGACTCATAGCACTCAATGCTGGAGTCGCGTAGTTTCCGAGTCTATCTCTCTGTCACTTGACTGTCTACTTGACCAGCTTGCTACCCTCTTCTCAGGGATCTCACACCATGTGACACATTCCTAAAACAACAGTCGCCACTCCTAATTCGTTCTGCCTGGCCGAATCTCTATTGCTAGGAATGTTTGACCTTTGCAAGTCACACTGCTCCCTCTTCTCGAGAAGCGTCCTCCTGAAATATCTGCTCCCAAATCCTGAGCAGCGTTAAATTACGCGCCGTGCGAGGCGATCGCTGCTGGCCTCCTGATATTCTTGGTGTGATATCTGGAATGGAACTCTTCTATTGTGTTGGAATTCCAGGTGCTTCACCATTTGGGTAAATCTCCTCAATGTTCAGTGGCACTTTGTTGGATAGAACACTGTCTTCCGACTCTGTTCTGATGCTTCCGTCCTTTTCCCCTAGAGGCTTCTCCAACTCTTCTTCGTTAGGAATAAGAAGTGGTGTTTGTGGCCCTCCTAACTCCGGGATTTCCATTCACCATTTGAGTCGGTAATGGTGAACATTGGTGGTTTTTGTGGTGAAACACATGTTGAAGCCTGTATATTGCTTTTCCAAGGTCCTTCTTGATCATAAATAGCCCCGTCCACGGCCGATAAAGCTTTGCTGCCTCTCCTACTCTGGTAGTTGGATGATGGAGCAACACTTTGTCACCCACTTGATATAATTATGTACTAGAAGTCCGATCGTACAGAGCCGTTTGTCGTTTATGCACTACGCCCAAGTGTTTCCATGCCACCTCGTGTGCACTATGCAGAGAATGTCGCAAGTGATAAATATAATCTTATGGGGATCAGAAAACGTTATTCGGTGATAAGACCATACTGGAGGTCTGCTGGCAGACGAACCTATGAAGAGTATCTGCTAAATATACAAACACTTTTATAAACCGACGATGGTAGCTTTCCGTACCCAAAAAAACTCTTAATTCTCTCAGGTTTGTGTGTTCATGCCAATTCCACACTGCGCTTATTTTTTCTGGATCCGTTGAAACGCCACACTCACCCATCAAGTGTCCCAAATACTCCACTTGTTTGTGGAACAATCTAAATTTTCCAGCGTTAACCTTCAATCCGGCCTCCTACAAACGACCGAAAAAGTCTGACAGCTACTGTAAATATATATATATATATATATTTACAGTAGCTGTCAGACTTTTTCGGTCGTTTGTAGGAGGCCGGATTGAAGNCCTGTGCGCCATACAGTACCTCTTCCATCAGGTTCTGAAAGTTTTCTGGCCCATTATTTAGGCCAAAAGGAAGAACAAAAAGTTCCGTAACTACCGAGAAGGCCGTTTTTCGGCGATCTTATGCAGCTAATTCACACTTCCAATAACCCGCCTGTAGAACTTGTGAAATAAATAATCTGACCCCTGATAACGAGTCTAGCATGACATTGATCCTTGATACATCATTCAACTTCCTAAAGTCTACACAGAAACGTAAGGAACCATCTTTGTTCCGATCTAACACTACTAGGGACACGTTGATGGCCGTATTATTCCTGTGTACGCCATCCTTCTTACCTCTTTCTCATCCTATTCTCTTTTGTGGATGAACATGTGCCGTGGGTGCTCACGAAATGGATGTGCTGACTCTGAATACATTTGGTGTGGTAGTACCGAGGTTCGACTGTAGTCCTCCTTTCCTCTGGCCACTGCCTCGGGATAGCGATTGATGCATGTCTTGGCCTGTTTTAATTCATCCGCTGTCAAATTTTTCTTGGCTTCCGACCAGTCAAACTCTTCACCCACTGACGTTTCTCTTACTCCCACACACGCCACAGATTATACTGATGCGATCCCTATGTGAGTTCCTTTGTACAAGGTTACCAGCTCAACACCCGAGTTTCTCAACATTATTGCGTAATTAATCCCTTGCACCCCCGAACGCGCACTCAGAAGTCCGTATTTTTCCTCGCACTGTGAATTAGTTTTGATCAATCTTATTTTGGCAGATGTGTGCCCCAGAACGCTAACACAACATCTTATCTACATCCATCCTTGAATAACCACTGTCTCATTTAGTTCAGCCCCCACTTGCTTTATTCCAAGCTCTGGGATTAGTTCCACTCTGATTATCACTTGGTCTTCCGAGGGGTGGATCTTGCACTTTGTCTTACAAATAAAACCGCAACCTAGCACACACTTTTCCACAAGATTGGAGCACACGTCCACCCAGGTTTCCAAAGATGTACATCCAACTATTACTGTCACTACTCCGACTCCTTTAACTTGCAGGGATTCTGAGTTCGCTTGAAAAACAACAACTGATATGTGTTGTAGTTGGCCAGATCCAACTCGTTGTCATACATTCTCTCGCAGGAAACAACGTGATTCACCTGTGTCCAGGAGGCAATTTGTCATAAATCTGTTTATGATCGTTCTAAAACGAACTACAGGAGTGTCACTCTTACTTCCTTCTTCTATATTCCGACGTGAAGGGCATTCCTGCCGTAAGTGCCCAAGCCCACCACATTCAAAACAACGAGGCCCACGACGTCAATTCAAGTTGGAGCCTGAATATATGGTTTGTGAACTGGATTCTATGCATGATACTACTGGACTCCATGCACGATTCTCCGATGACGTGGATCTATGGGAATGGGGGTATCTCACATTCCTATATCGCACCCGACGGTGTTGTATGGCTAACGCCTCTACCATCTAAGTGAGTTTTTCTAGCTTCTCACGGAGATTCTCATCCTCTTTCTTCAAAACTGACCTTCTTATTTCTCCTCGTGAGTGGTAAACTGTAATAACCTGCCCAACCAGTATTTCCTCTGGCCACAACCCTGTTGGTGTAAGCGTCGGCGGACCCGTAAGCGTGAAATGACGGATGTCCTCCAAAACTCACTGCACTTTTATCGCTTGTTGAGCCGCAACTACTGCATTCCCCAAGGTAGCTGGGTTCCTTCTGGCAGCCTCTTCCGTCACGTGAACGTTCCCCAACCCACGCAGAAACTGGCACACCAGTTGTCTCTCACGTGTGATATCTCTATACTCGGTGAAGGCCCGTGAACCTATCGCCTTTAAGGCCACCGCAAACGACGCTAAAATTTCTTCCTCCTTTTGTCGACGTGCCCGACATTGCCCTCATCTGGCGTGAACGCATCCGATAACCGCGGGCAAGCCCAAAAACGTGGTCAGTGCCCCAATGTCCAAACAAAGTGGTAATAATTCCAGTTTCCTTGGGTCCAAACTAAAATTATTCAGCAGGCAGAATGCATTGAAACGTTGCTGAAACTCGACCAGTTTGTCCCAAAAAATATAGACATTGGTACGTTTGACTATATTATTTATTATTAGTACCTAGTAGTAGTTTATCCGTCGCCTCCTCTGCCGCTACTGAATATTCGGCGTATAAAAACAAGATATGTACACTCTCTACTGACACATGCCTCATCTGATGCCAGTGAATATTCAGCTTAAAAAAATTATATATATACTTCCTAATAATACACGCATCCTCTGACGCCACTGAATATTTGGCGTATGAAAATATAATATATATAAATATATGTACACTCCCTACTGACACACGCGTCCTCTGATGCCACTGAATACTTCCGTGGTAGACTCGGAACTTTAGAAACCCGTAGTCTCTGAGCCAATGAACATTTTGATATAATTTGTAGGGATTAAACGCCATTCAAACAGGTAATTTCCCCCTTGTCGGAATCGGAAGCTTTCAGATATGGCGGCCATTTAAAGATGATGAAATAAGCTCTGTAAACAACAACAAAAAGTATGAGATTTATTTTCATGCCTTTGAAAACATATGCTAGTAGAGAGTAGAAAACCTAAAGTACTCTTAGTATATATGTGTGAGTGCCTAGTCTCACTAAACAGAGCAGTGTTTCCTCGGAGGTTTTCCGCTATTTACTAGCAGGTGTTTTCAAGCAATGGCGTGAAAGAAAGCTACTTTTTTTTACATAGTTTATTTTGGGTAATAATGAGTAGTTTTTATTTTACTAAGAAAAGTATGGAGAATTTTTTGAAAAATTACATTTCTCGTTTTCCCGGCAGAAATGTTAGAGCTACGAAAAAGGTGCAAATACATAAAAGATAGAAATAAAAAATTATCTTACAAATGAGAAAAAGAAAATTGGAATCGGTTAAGTGGGTGCTGAGATATGAGTGGTTAAATAAAAACCATAGGCCACCATCTTTAAATGGCCTCCATATTTGAAAGCTCCCAACTTCAGATGTCCATAATGGATTTTCATGTTCCCTGGCAGAGGGGGGGGGGGATCACCTGTTTAAATTGCATTTAATCCCTCGGAATTATACCAAATTCATGGACTAACGCCTTAAAACCAACCACTGCCACCAGTGCAGCGTGCCGATGGTGGGGCTAAGTTGCAACTAGTCACCATAGTCTACACGCCACTCGGTTTTTCACCCAGCTCGGTTAACGCACGGTTGACACCACGCCCAGCCTGTACCACACATTCACGACTAGTAAAACTCAATGCTGGAGTCACGTAGTCTCCGAGTCCATCTCTCTGTCACTCGACTGTCTACTTGACCGGCTTGCTACCCTCTTCTCAAGGATCTCCCACCCCGAGACACTTTCCTAAGACAACAGTTGCCACTTTTAATTAGTTCTGCCTGGCCGACTCCCTGTTGCTAGGAATGTTTGACCTTTGTACGTCACAAATATTTAATATCTACTACGTACACTATTCAGTAACTTCTTAATGCGATTGATGGTTTGATGAAATGAGGTCACAGCAGTTTCCCAATGTCTCGTTCCCTCTATAACCCTCTGACATCAAATTGCCTCTTAGCATTTCTTAGATAACCATACGGTACCTAGGAAGTTAAGACAGCTCACTTCGGGAACCAGTGCCTTAGAAGCTTTCTAGAGTTAGTTTTCAATCGTACCATTTCGAAAATAATTGGGTGAGATAGCGCTAGAAGGAGCAAATTTATTCCAGGGTTGTTCCCCCTTCTTAAAATACCACTACCCCATATCTGCCACCACTGGGTATGCCTTTATTTAAGAGATGCCCAATGTATATTTACAGATTGGAGCGAATAATAAGAATTATAAGAATAATATAGATCATTACCGCAAATATAGTGTGTACGGGAAAAAGGCCAATGAGTGCGATAATGGTGGTAAATCGAGGCATACTGGTTACGAAGATCAACCAGTATTGCGACGAGCACACAACCTGTGTGGAATTGGAGACGGGTGGGGGAGAGTGGATATTATTGAATATGTACTTTCAGTATCGCCACCCCATTGAACCATATCTGGAGAGGTTGGAGGAAGTGGTTAGGGCCTATGAGGGCACACCTCTAGTGTGTGTTACAGATGTAAATGCCCGGTCACCTTTGTGGCACAGCAACAAATGGACAAGGGGAGATAGGAGGAGGGAGCCACATCCAAGACCCAACGAGAGAGGTAGAGTGCTGGAAGTGCTTATCGCGGCAAACCGTCTTATAGTGGCAAACCAGGAAAATAATCCACCAGCATATGTAGGGAGATGGGGGGCGAACACCAACATAGATGTAACGATAAGTAACCGAGAAGCAAGTGGGAATATAACGGATTGGAAGGTGCTAGAAAATCAAACATCAAGTGACCACAACATAGTCGTGTTCAGTCTTGCACAGGAGGGGAAGAAAGAGAGAGAGATGACAGAGAAGGTGAAATTTAACATGGCATTGGCAAACTGGGAGAGGTATAGAGATAAAAGTTGGTTAGATTGGAGGTTACGAAGGAAGGTGACGATATGGATCGGAAAGCAAAATAACTAATTGGTATGATACAGGTGGCGATGAGGCAGGCTATACCACTGGTGAGGGACAGACCAAGAATTGGGAACAAGCCGTGGAACAAGAGGTTGGAGAAACTGAGGAAAGGAGCGAGGAAAGTAAGATCAAATTACCAAGAGGAGTAGAGGGGTAGAGGAGAGGAATTTTCTTTTAAATGTCTATAGAGAAAGAAAAGAGGCTTTTGAAGAGGGTATGAAGGATGTGAAAAGGGAGAGTTGGGAAAGATATGTAAGGGAAGAGCTAAGAACCAAACCATGGGGTATTCCCTATGAGATTGCCGCAGGGAAAGTAAGACCTCCTATGACTATCTCCACCCTGAGGAAAGAGGATGGTGGTTTTACAACCGGGTGGGAGGACTCTGCCAGCCTGCTGATCAATATGGTACTGCCAGATGAAACCGTGGTGATGGACAATGCGGAGCAACGAATGAAGAGGCAAGAAAGACACTACGAGTGTGAGGTTATGGCGGAGGAAATTGGTGAGCAGGAGGTGGTGATGGAAATTGGGAAAGTGAAAAGGAAAAAGGCACCTGAGCCAGATGGAATCATGGTGGAGGCTCTGCAGGAGGGGGTGGGGGTTATTGCACCACTTCTTGCGGACATATATAACGAGTGCCTAAGGCAGGTGAGGGTTCCCAACGGTTGGAAGCAGAGCAGTGTCGTGTTGTTGAGTAAAGGAGAGGACAAAGATCCGGCAGAAGCAAAATCTTACAGACCAATATGCCTGCTCAACGTGAGTGGAAAGCTTCAGGAGAGGCTATTAGGCAACAGGTTGTTGAAACATCGGCTAGAAATGGGCATGCATCCAAATCAGTTCAAGTTCAGAAAGAGCAGGTCAACGGAGGATGCAATATCGAAGGCTATGGAGGTGATAGATGGTGTGAGAGCTAAGTATGTGGCAGGTATAGTTGTGGATATTGCGGGGGCCTTCGATAACCTCTGGTGGCCTGCTCTCTTCGAGAGACTAAGGAGGCTGAGATGTTCAAAGAACCTGTATAATAGCTACAGAGACTACTGCAGGAACAGATTCGCGACGATTGAAGGGAAAGGGAAAAGAGTGGAGAAAGTGTTATCAAAGGGTTTCCCGCAGGGGTCTGTAAGTGGTCCAGTTTTCTGGGACGTTGCGCTAGAGTAGGGTCTGTACGAGCTGGAGGAATTGGAAGAAACAGTGGCTGTGGTGGCTTTTTCAGACGATATCTTGATAATAGTGAAAGGAAGATCTAGGGTGGAGTTGGAATCCAACGCAAGTAGGGTGGCCAGCCACTTTAACAACTCGTGCAGAAGTGTCAAGTTAAGTATCTCTGGGGCCAAAACGAAATTTATGATTTTAAAAGGGGAAGTAGGAGGAAGAAATCCAGTTATAAGAGTAGAAGGGCGTAAAATTGAGAGAGTGAGAACATATAGGTACCTAGGAATAACGTTGGATGAGAAAAGACATTTCGAAGTACACATGGATCAGGTTAGTGCAAGGGCCACCACCATAATGAATAAAATAATTAACATCGGACAAAATAAGTTCAGGTTGCCACTGAAGCTCGTAAAAATGTACAGCCAGGCTCTGATGGTATCGATAATGGTGAGCAGGAGGGGCTAGCGCGTGGGCACACAGGTTAAATAACCAGAAACCTCGGGTTATAGGGCTGAGCACTCGGAGGAGTGTACTAATAAGAATGACTGGAGCGTATCGTACAACAGCGACAGACGCGCTAATTGTAATATTGGGAGAAATACCCATAGACCTAGTTATAAGAGAAAGTGAGGCCAGATTCTGGTTGAGAAAAAGGAACCTGGCAAAGGTTGAAAACCTCAGGAGTCCGGGAGTCAATTCTAGGCTTGGGATGAGTGTGGCCCTGTTAGAAGAATGGCAGGCACGCTGGGATAATAGCGAGACGGGACGTCGCACGCACTCGTACTTGAATGACGTGGTTGGGAGGTTGAGAATGGACCATTTGCAACCCTCTGCAGTGTTGATCCATTATCTGTCCGAGAAAGGCCCCTATAGAGAATCCCTGCACAGATTTGGACTAGTTGAGACGGAGTAGTGTGATTTTGGGGCAATTGCGAACCCCGACCATATAGTAGTGGAGTGCCCGAGGTACGAGGACTTGAGGAGGGAGCACCAGGAACAAATACAAGGAGAATTGGTAGGGAATGTGTTAAGGAATAGGGAAAAACGGGTACATCTGGATATAATCGCTGAAAGAATCTCCCAGTGGGAGAATGAGAGGTACATTGAAAGGCTGAAGGTAGCACAGGGAGGTGGAGGGAAGAATAGCAGAAGCAGGAGGGGGAGAAGAAGGAGTGACCCAGGAGTGGAGAAGAGCTGAGAGTAGTGAGATGGAGGAAGAAGAGTCCGCAGAGTGGTAGGAAGGGAGGTAAACGGTAACAAAGATAGAGCGTGAGAAATAAATGACTAGGGAGGTGGAGGAGAAAGCAGCTTATGGAAGTCAGGATTCACAAAGAGCTTGGGAAGAAGACCGCCCGGAAGCCAGTTGGGTGAGAACCCAGCTGATGTAACCGGTGGTCAATGGTCAGTTATCTATCCCAAGAGGTATGGATATGGAAGATGATCAAGATAGGAAGATGTAATGCATCGGGAAGAAAAGGATGGCAAGGGTAGTGAGCGGATCCTGAGCAGGGTGCTCAACAGAGATGATAAGTGTAGTGGTAGGTTAGGAATAGGGACAGGGGTATGTATATTAGGCTGTAAGTTAGCTGTGTAAGGTAGGTGTAGTTATTAGTTTAGTTTAGTTTAGTTTAGTTTAGTTTAGGATAGGGTAATGCCAAAAAGTGGGTCGCTAGAGGAGAATGGAAGCTACATCCAGGTGGTGGATAAGGGGACGCTCATTGCCGTCACTCAGCAAACATTGTCCCAGGCGGTTCTGGTGCTGGGGGACGACAAAGGGTACCGGGGAAATAAAATACCCGGGGTGGACCAGTAGCTAATAAAGAAGATCATAGCACAACCGTATATTACCAAGATATTAGTAATTAGTAATAATAATGGGGAAAAAAAACAGGAAGATTTCGAGGAAAAGATGAATTAATAATTTAGAGGAGAACTGGGCCCGAGTTAAATATGAGGAGTCAGGCCGACAGTGAACAGGGTTAAAAAAAAGATCATTTTAGTAACACAAGAATAACATGGACCCTCATTGCTTTAGAAGAAAATAACTTTCTACCGTATGTATATTATTAATACTCTTCATTATAAAGGAGAATAGCACTAATAATCCCGAATTTGGTAAATGTTAATTTTATCTAATGTGAATAATATTGATCATACAGATTATTGTAAAGCTTCACTTTATCTATTGACGTTGATTATATATTCTAAATATAACTTTAATCGAATAAAGCTAACATAATTTAAATTCTAGTAAACATTTACAATTTTGTGTAGTGATACGCTTTGTTAACATATTTAAAAAAATTCATTATAATATTATATTTTAATAAACATATAGTCTATAATTTATTTTAATCATAGTTTATGTTGAGAGTATAACTGATTTTTATTGGTTTAATAAATGGAATCAAAACAGTACACTAAGTTTTTATCAACCAAAAGTTATAATTAGCATGGTTTTAATACATCGTTTATATGTTAATACAAACACGCAAATTAACAAAAATTCAATGTTGCCTGAAAACTACTGTATCAACCATTTCAACATTAATTCAAATATATATTATCTTATTTTCGAAACAAAGATAAACAGGAAGTTTTTTAAATTTAGTTATAAAAAATCAATGTATAAATGATTTATAAATTATTTAACATTAAATTCTAGTGAAAAATTCTTAGGTAGATTTGGTTAATTTTCTAAAGCATAAAAATAAAAGTTACTTACACCGTACATGAGTCCAAATTCATCATATGGCAATTTTTGATCTTTTGGTACAACATCCTTAGCAAGCTTGAGCAGAGGGTCCTCATAACCCCACAGTAACTGATGAACCGACACTTCAACAAATGGCTTAATTTTCAAAATATCCATAATAGAAGCCATAGCCAACCTGAGGAACCTGGCGGCGTGTTTGCTTTGTGAGGTCGCACTCTGTTCACAAAATATCAATACAATAAATACTACTAATAGTAATCAAGGAGGAAGTTGAACTGGAACAACAAACAGAACTGACTAGTATTTCGGTTTTACACCGTGCTAGTAGTAATAATATTGATTTTTACATTTTTCTATGGTGTTGACAAATTGATAAAACATGTTAAAACGAAGTTATATTTTTAATAATAGTTTACTCTAGAATAAAAATTAACTTATTCCATATAAGTCATTTAAAATAAATCAAGCTTTATATGCCATATAGCACGAGAAAATTATAAAAATTAATTATTAGTTGGTTAGTGATTTTATTTTATATGATTGAAAACTCTTTGCCTTATTTACACACCAAGCTAAATAAGTCTTTTTAAAATATATATGAAGACACATTTGAACAAACTTTCTAATATTGTCTATTAGAGTTTAGAATAAAAGTTTCAAAAATAGGGTTTCTCTAAACTACCCTTAACTAAGTTTTCCTCAGATAAACAAACCTATCATCTTGTGAATAACAATAAATAATCTTCATATATAACCTTAAAAAAATTCGAATACTTTTTACAAATTTATAAATTTAAAAAGTTGGTTACTCTTAAAATACCCTTATAATAATTTTTAATTTGTAAACATGAAAACATATTCTTGTGAAGATCAATACCCGGATATCCACTTTGGTCTAAATCTTCAAGGTCATTTTGGAAAAATTTCTAATTTTCAAGAACTTCACAAGCAAACTATTTTTAAATTTATGTGATCATGTAAAAAAAAAGGCCCCAATATAATTTTCTTTAACAAATTCCTTATATTCATTTTTAAAGTTCCTTAATTTTTCAAAAATCAAACATCAATCAGTATACTACTATAAAATGAGTTTTAAAAGAAAAAAATGATATATAAACAAATTATGTATGTTGTAAATAACTTACCAGACATTTTTAACACAATTGCTAAAGCCATTTTAAATTGCCTTTATCATTAAACTTATATATTAAACGAATTTTTATCTAAAAAACAAGAATAGTATTATATGGGAGGTCAAACACGTCCTAGATATCCATTTTAATAAAAATCGTTAAAGAAAATTCTAAAGGTATTGAATTCAAAACAATCGCTCATAAACTACTCTTAATTTAGCGCTAGGGTTAAAATAAAAAAACACATAAATATAGTATAAAGTTGTTTCAGATCTATGGCCAGGTACAGAGAGAGAGAGAGAGAGATACAGAACTTTAAAATCCACTTGTGTGTGTTAGGGGGCACATAAAACGTGAAGTTTCTTTATAGTCCCGAGCTAAAAAAAATTTCACGATAACAATAGGGCAATAGGGCCTACTTTCTTCCTGGGCCAGATTTATATTCATGCAGGACGCATAACTAATAGTGCGCAAGAAGTTGAAATACATTATTTTCAAAGATAGGGTTTATAATCGATGCTTAGTGAATATTGAAAAGTGCATAATGTATAAAGTTGATTTAACTTGAACTTGTTACAGCGTAAGCATATAGTGTAGTGTAGATAATGAATGAACCCGAGACCTACCAGGCGATCAGAGTGCGAGGAAACTCTACACGAAAATTAGATTCTTTGATATCTCGTAGTAGCCATACGTGTTTGTTATTCACAAATATTTTTTGTTTTAACGTCAATAACTACGATTGTATATATTATTCAAAACAAAGGAGAAATATTACATTTTTTATTCTGTTATTAATAAATCAGTCTAGATACCATAATATTGATGGGAGAAATCAAATCATAACCAAATAAAATTCAAACTTGATTTGATGGTGCAGGCAAAAATTAAATTAGGTTAATTTCATGTTTCAAAAGATGTAGTTAAATTAAGGTGGTTTTCAAGTGAGCCCTTTATTGATGTAGGTATTTTTATAGAACTTGTCTAGTAGTGTTGTAGTCCTATTAGTTATGCATGAATATAAACCCAGCAGGGATGGATAAGTTTCCTTTATTGAATGAGAGTTAATTAATTTTTATTCTCTTTTAGTTGTGTTAACTTTATTAATATATTGAACATAATTTTGGTAAGATTTTTTTATTTCTTCTTTGGTAATTATATATTGTTTATATTATACACGAGGATGGTAATATTAATAGTTTTCTAATAGATCTAATTTAATTATAATTTTTTTAGGGTGATATTGCTTAGGTTAATATTAATTTAATTATTTGATCTAAATCAATCTCATCAAGATAATGTTTTTAAATTTTATCTACTAGGTTTTATTACATAATTATTAATTTTAATTAATCATATTATATTTTAATAGCTTAGTTATTTAGAACGTGATATTGAAGATATCAATTTGTAGTCAATCCTCTTTAGGAATACTTATCAAAACACTATTTTTATTTTTTATAATAGGCTACAGCCCAGGAGCTTCTGCCATTTGAAAACCCTCTGGAGAGTAGGCCTAAGTGAAAAGTTATTTCATTTGTCAATGCTGAATCAAAGTATATATTAATTTTGACTATATTACTAATTACATAATACCTATAGCCAAGTGGTATACAAAATTTTAATCCAGCCCTAAAGCCAACCCTTGCACGAGAAAGAAAACTAGTTTTTATTCTTTCTATTAATGGTACATGCACAAACAGTTTTTCAGTTACTTAATACAAGAAACAAATAGTATATCAATAATAAATCTTCTAAAGTGAACTAATTGTCTGCATGTTAGCTTTTTTAAGTGACCATCATAGATAACCATAGTGACCGTAAAATAATTTTGCCAAAATATATCTCGCAAAAGAGTGTCAACGATGTATGTTAATTTTTTCTTTCTAAGAGCACAAACTCATTAAGTTAGGGATTTTCAAATAAATCAATCCAATGTCTTGTTAAAGTTTTGAACGGATTCGGGTTGGATAAATTACTCTTGCACAATCAATAAAATAAAATTATGCAGTGATTTAAGCACATAAATATGATTAGATAACTAAATAATCCACATGGTGTTATAAATATAAGAGTTTGACTTCTTAAAATACTTTGCAGTGTAGTATGAAGCTTATTTCTAATTAAATCATATAAATGAACACTTATTGTTTCAAAAGTTTTGGAAAATGTTTTAAAAGCGATTTTAGACTGCATTTAATTACTATGGTTTATTTGCTTTTTTTGTAAATACACATTTCTAAACAGATTTCTTCCAAATCAAATAAAAAATAGGTGCTAAAAATGATGGTAACCACTGAACAGCTTTTAAAAATATTAGTAAAGCTAAGATTCTTGTAACAATATTTACAGCTTGAATTGTTTCGAATGAATCAATCATATTTGGCATGTGAAGACAAATTTAGGATGTTATACAGATCTAAAATAATTTTAAAATATTAATTTCCATCTAGGCTGATAAAATAATAATAGCAGATGCTATATTTGTATTTTTTTTGTCTTAATAAGTGTACTTAGGTATGCACGTACCAGCATAGGAATATTGGGTATGACAACCATGTCATCTACGTCACCTTTAGAGTTTTTCGGATCGAACTGAAACACTTTGCGTTGATGAAAGGATACGGTGCCATTTTCATTAAATGATACGTTCACCTTTTCCCAAGTTTCTCTGAAAATAGAAGCAACAATGATATTACTTTCCCACTATGATAACATTGAAAATGATTTGCTCCATTTTAAGATATATATATATATATATATAACACTCGTTGAATGTTTTATCTAACACACATACAAAACACACATATTACACTCCCATTACACATTACAAACCTCACACACATTACACACATGGTACAGATAGTATACATACATAATATACAATACATACATAACTAATCACGCCGTTCCCTTATGTGGTAGGCAAGGAACTGTGCTTATATCTCAACAAACAACAAATCCGTATTTAATCCATTCTCACTAACTTTCTCCACACTTCCCTATCCTTGCATACTCCCTTCACTTCAACAACATCCCTACGCCGAGTCATACATGTAATTGTATTCTTAAAACTATCATTGCTTCTCTTTTACACAAATTTGTCTTCCACATTTAGACACGTCTTACATGTCCTAATCCTTACTTTTGATTCACACACTCTACCTTCATATATTTTCTTCAGCACTAGATCCATACTAATCTCCTCTCAACATGCTCAGACAAACTTAAAGACACTTCTTTCCCATCAACCTATTGGACACCCTTTCAAACCGCACTCCTTCAGCACCCACTCATTGCCGACTATGCCCATCATTGTTTTTCCACACACATTTCTTCTATATCTCACTCCAACCGCATTCCCCTTGCTCCTTGTTTCTCTTGACACCCCCACGCTTCACAGCCATAAAACAATGTTGGCGTTAACATACTTCCATATACTGCTACCTTTGCCTCTTTTTAGACTAGTTCATTCTTTGCAATAGTGTACATTTAACTCCTCTCCAAGATACATTAACCCGTCTGTTGATTTCACCACCCATCCTCCCTTATTTACAGAACATTCTACCCAGATACACAAGATCAGTCACTTGTTCTAACAGTTTTACATGCATACTAAGCTGACAATCATTTCCTGATCTGTCCTTATCAAAAACCAACACCTTAGTTTTGGAGATATGTATACGAAGATCCATTCTGTCTGTCGCTACATTCAAACGATTTAATTCATTCTTCAAGTAACTTTCATTGTCAGCCATTAGTACGGTACAACCTTCCCAATTCCTAATCCATTAGAGTAATTAGTACTTAGAGCGTATAACCCGAACGGGTAGTAAGACGCGGTGCTAAATATAATAATTAGTACGGCATAATCTGCATATAGCAGCACTCTCACATTCACATTAGTCATTTGTACACCAACCACGTCCTCACAAGCCTCCCTTATTCACTCACTTATACATGAATACATCACACAACAACGGAGATCTAACACATTCTTGTTTAACACTGATCAATGTCAAACAATTCGCCTAAAGGTCCATCCACCTTAACAGAAGCTTTACTTCCATCATTCCCCACCAAAATTGCACTTACTAACCATGCATCCGAACCACATTGACTAAGAAAATGACATAACATACTTCTATTCACCGGATCGTACGCTTTCTCCAGATCAACGACTGCCCCATACAATTTCCCCCCTACTGCCATACATTTCTCAATCACCTGGGGCAATGCAACCCCTACCTGGCATGAAAGCCCAATACAGACCCCAAAACTTGTCGGCAGTTTTTTCACGCCCCTTTTCAATCAAACCTTTCCATAAACTTATCTGTAATAATCAATATCTTATAAGTCATTTATAGAGACTATGTAGCAACTAGCAGAGTGTAAAACTATTATTAGTGAAGCAAGGAAAATGGGAAACTAATTACTTATAGTCTTGGAAATGAAAATAATAGCTGGATTCAAACTTAAATAAGATACTAAGTTATTACTATGGTTATTATATTTATTATTTAGAAGCACATTGAAACAAAGAGGTTATTGGCGCCTTAGAAAGAATAAATAAAAAACAGTTAAGTTCCCATTAAGGAAAGTAAATAGAAATAATAAACTCGCTGAAAACTACTGATGAATTTAACAAATAAAATAAAAAATACAAAGATTGTAAAAGTTAATGAAAGTTTTTTAAATATATCTCAACACACTGTAATTTCCAAATGAGCTAGTCTGAGAACAAAACTCAAATGAAATTTAAAATATTCGTCTGGCGTATAAAATGTAGTAAACATAATATAGTTTCATCCTTAATTTTTAGTATTAAATAACGAAGATCACAATTAAAATAAAGTGTTAGGTGAATTAAAGGATTCCACCTGCAACCCTCCACCATACTGTGTCTCACACTAAGGGGAGTATCGCAAAGCTTACACAAAAGAGGGAGATTCACACTTAATAAAAAAAAAACATGGATCAGACACTTACTCGTCATAAGTACCCTAATCCTGCCACAAAATAGGTTTACTCTGACTGCACATTACAAAGAAAACTTGAAACACAATGGACCTTTTTTTTTAAACTAAGGGACTGGCTGTCAACTGTAATTATTTATTAAGGAGCACTGAGAAGAATTGCAGACGTTTAGAAATACCAATTTATTTAAGAAGTGGTAATATATTTTTTAAATATTGTTTTCATCAAAATGAGGGTGAAAGTTCTGACCAGTTAAATAGTTTAAATTTTAATTATAAATTGTATTTTAAATGTGTGATATCTTATATATAACCGTATAAAACAACCCCACAATTTGTGACCCTATCAAAACATGACTATTTGATAGAGGAAGGTTAGATACCAAACCGCGTGGCCACCAGTGCAGGTCTATAATAGCTATTTGATGCTATGTATTTAAAATAATTAATGTAGCCTATATTTGAAATAATTTAAAAACTGGTAATTTCGCGGTGTAAATTAGAAATTCCACACTAATTAAAGTTAAAACAAAATTATAGGATAGTTTTAAATAGCTCTAATGGTTTCTGTTATTTGAAATTTCGTAGTAAACACTAAAGTTAAACTATTGTATTTTCTATGAGTACATGGGTGTATGCCGGATAGTAATATAAATATATTACAGACAAACGGGCCGGTCAGCTATGTCTCGGTGTTTGTTTGTGAATCTTGCCTTATCATTCGACCTTGAAAGGGAGTTCTCTCTGATAATAAAAGTTAAATCAGTTCGAAATTTTCATTAATCATATAGGGCCCATA
>CABEEJ010009351.1:8646-18999 GCA_901482245.1 Timema douglasi
GGGGGGGAACAACTTCATCTGTTTGAATAAAACCGGGTTTTGTTTTATGATTCAATGATATACACAAGACATATTACGTTTGATTAGAAAAACACAAGTAAATTCTCATCAATTTATTTCGTTTCGGATTATTGTTTTTATTAGTGTTTTGTATCAATATGTTAATAGCACGAGAGAGAATATTTTTCTATATTTTGAATTAAATAAAGCGTACGATGCCCCACTTTGTCGCAACAATAGGCAAACCTAAAATTGAATATATTTACTTAAATCTTGTAATGTATGTGAAACGAAATTATAGACATCGCCCTCTTCGGTCGCCGTACGGTCTAACACGCTACTCTCGCTGTAGAATATACTGACGATGACAGGGGGATCGAGGTTAGAATCTTGGTCGGATGTAATGAAGGTGGTCTTACACTCTGCCTCTAAGCAAATGCGAGTTCACTTCTTATAAAATATAACCTTTTTCATCTCTGAAAAAACTACTAGAGTAATTAGTACATAAGTGTATAGGCTGAATGGGTAGTAAGACTCGGTGATAAAACATATTTAAGAAATAGACATTTTTGACGAAACACTCTACCAAAGATTATAAATGAAATAATATACTACACTAATAGATATTCATATTGAGATAAGAGGAACATTTCGGTTCGCCAAAGAGAATAACAACAAATTAACAATTTCCCAGAAATCCAATTAAACAAATATATCTCACTAGCTTACACGCTGCTGGTTTTATAAACATATACATTTCAAATATTAATAAAAATTATTTATTTTAAAGAAGACTCTTCAATGTTAATCTCTTTCGTATCTAAATAGTTGCAGATTATATGACCAAAAATTGGAAATTTCAACTAACGTAAAATACCCTCAAAGTCCCTTTCATAAGAAAATAAAAACTGCCATTTTCCTTTTAATACTAAAAAAGTGCCTGCATACAAGTCTTAATAAAAATCGTTATAGCCAATTTTTAGAAAGTAGATTTTTTTTATCTCTATTTGACATTATTTAAGTTTTCGCCTTATCGGTAAAATTGTTCCGGTTCGAGTCCCAGTAATAAACATATGGCTTTTTAAAAAATAATCTTCGGGTTCATGAAGTCATAAAACTTCAACAAACATCAACATCTTGAATAAGATTTTTTGACTATCATAATACTGCTCACTCCAAGGGGTAGCAAGAAAGTAAGAAAAAAAAGCGTGGAAACAAAGATGCAACTTCATGCGTGCTTTATTAGAAATTCTAAAATTTCGATATTTTTAGCCACTTTCTATACCTCCTTTCTAAGGTATATCCGCAATATTTACACAAATCGAATAGAGAGGAGGAGGTTATATTTTGAGATAAAATATACCCGAATTCACGTGAAGGGTGATGGAAAACACCATCATCAGTATACCCAGTGGTGATTTGAACCCCTCACCCCCCTGTAGCCGACAAACTAGACCAGATGAAAGGGACACCTTAGCCCGCACGCTGACGTAAGTGTCTAATAATTGTTTGCAAATAAATAACATTCATAGCAATGCGTTTCTTACAATTTCTAATATCTATTTGCGGTCAATATTAATATTTTTTTTATTATTATTATTTAGCACCGCGTCTTAATAACCGTTCGGGTTATGCGCTTTAAATACTAACTACGCTAATGGATTAGGAAGGTTGAATTAGAGGAAGTGAACCCACATTTGCGTGGAGGGAGAGTGGAAAACCATTTAGGAAAAAACCGCCCCCAGTTCACCCGACCGAGATTCGAACCTCGATCTCCCCGTCCTCAGCAGTCGAGCTCAACACGACTAGCGCGTTAACAAAACTACGCCACCAAGGTGGGTCAATATTAATAACATTCTTTTAAATTATTACTATTATTTTATAGGTATTGATAATATTATCAAATACAGCTGCATATTACATGGCATGACTTATGAACACATAGATATAATAACTTTTATACGGGCCAGGTAAAGAAAGCCCTTCCTATGAAAATTGTACTTTACACGATTCACCGGTGTCGTATAGCGCCTGCACTAGCTCAGCTCGGCTATGTGCTACACAATACTGCGTGCCACGTTTTCTATAATAACGGCGTCTGACATAAATCCATCCAATCAATGTAGTATGGACACTTCAGAGTAGAAGACACCTGGTTCTATTCCTGATTGAGCTATAAATGAATTCACTAGTTAGATTATTATTATTATTATTATCGCCGCGTCTTACAACCCGTTCGGGTTATCCGCACTTACGCTAATGTGTAATGGTAGGGTGATTGTGAGATGAAATGGAGGACCTACAGTTTAACGTGGAAATCCGAACCACGGTGGAGGCCTGGCATTCCCCACATTCACAAGGTGCCTTGTCAGAGGGGAAGGAAGGGTTTGGTAATCAGATAAATCTGTGCCGGGACTGAGGATTGAACCCCGGACCTCCAGAACAGAAGTCTTGACACCTTACCCCCTAGACCGCCAAGTCACTTGGCGAAAAAAAGCCTTTAATACACTCCACCGGGTTTAGAACTTCGATCTTCCCATCATAGGCAGTCTATTCTGTTGTGAGAGCGATGCCTTAGAAGATGCGGCCACTGAAGCGGGTGGATTTGGAAGTAATTTTTCAGTAACTTTCAAATATTATTATTCCTATGAGAATCTTTTTTACGTGCAGATAGCAAGCTCCGTCCAAGAGATCTATGGACGTTCTTAAGAACGTTTTGAGAAGGAAATAAATCTAAAAAAAGTTGAGGAAAGTGTAAATTAAATCCTCGACTGAAAGAAGGTGAGCGAGCCCGCCTCGTCCTCCCCAGAGTAGCACCGGGTGCGCTATTTGGTGAGTGGACCGGGTAACTACGAGGGGCCCATAGCAATGCGAATCTTCGTGTGACCTGCTTTGGACCTGAAGAGGTGAAGGCCGCACGAGGTGGTTCAATACTGACGCTCGCTCCGGGGCCCTGCAAGGCTCCGTCCCACGCTAGGGGTGCCAACAAAGCCACTTTTACACTTTGTATATCTCTCTCTCTTTCTACCGAAAATAAACTACAGTAACAATCGGATATGACAGTTACAAAAGTTAAAAAACAAACACGATAGTTCTGTGAACAGTTCACCTCAAGATATCATAACCATTTTTTTTAAAGTCTTATGAAGCAAACTAAAAACAAACAAAAAACAAATGCACATTATACTTTTTTTTGTATAAAAATATGAATCAAGGTATTTTTTTCTGAATTTTTAAATTACGGTAATAGTCACATTTTTTTTAAATGTACAAAGATAGTAAACATTCAAAAATTGCTAAATAAATCGTGTTAATTAGGGCATTATCTTATGGTTTGTTAATGAAGCCTTAAGATTTTTTCTTTGGATCTCAAATAGAAATATTTCTCATAACTTATCTTTAGATTTAAAATTTAAATATATTCAATAATTTTTCTTTGGGTTACAAGTTGATATTTTCACCTGGTGATAAAGTTAGATAAAAAAATAAAGGAATACCATATTCAATAGTGCATTATTTTAATAAAGAATAATTGTTGTTCACTTGGTTTAAGACGTCAGCCCCACAATAATTTTTATAATACTTCTGTTGTACACGATATATTGCTTGGATTAAAAAAAAAACTAAAATCACTTAGCATAATATATTAAACTAATTTTTTTTAGAGCAGCTTCCATTTTGAAATTGATAATCATATTGAAAAAACGTATACATACGTCGTTTGGCCTAGATTCAAAGAGAGCCCCTGCCAAGTTTAGTTAAAATTGGTCCACACACTTGGAAATAATCACGTAGTAAACATCCAGACACCGGACAGACGAAATGACAAACGGTTGAGTTATAAACAGGACCTCGCTTGGCTCAGCCAAAAATAACTCTAACAATATAGTAAAATGTTATCAGTGTCAGCTGTAAAAATAATTTTTGTATTTTATAAAAGATACTTTCTGCCAGAACTTTCCTCTAAAACAAAAGTGAAATGAGGTATTTAGTAATTAATCCCCAACTAGCTTTTATTATTCGTGGTGCTAGTCAAATTTAATTTAATTCGATGAAAAATTAAATTTAAAAAAAAAACTTTATCTTTGGATAGAACCTACTAGAAGGGTTAAAATATGTTTTAATTTATGATCAATGATTGATTATATTCGGCCTGACCACTGAAGCTTTATTAATTTTTAATAGAAACAAATTGAAACTACAGTTAAACCACCCATATCTCAAACCCAGCACATCTGAAACCCAGCATATCTGAAACCCAGCACATCTGAAACCCAGCACATCTGAAACAGCTAGCAGAATTTTTGTTTATGTTTTGTTTTCAGTATCTCAGCTGCCAAATAAAGGTTTTACTTTGGTAAGAACCTTTAATTGTTAAGATGTACAAATCATATACAGTAAGATATACACTAATCATTATTGGTTAAACTTATTTTAACATTGGAAGAGGAGACCTGGCGTTCTAGGGGTAAGGTGTCAGACTTCTGTGCTGGGAGTCTGGAGTTCAATCCTCGGTCCTGGCACAGATTTATCTGATTACCAAACCCTTCTTTAACCTCTGACAAGACATCTTGTGAATGTGGGGAATGCTAGGCCTCCACCGTGGTTCGGATCCTACGTTAAACTGTAGGTCCTTCATTTCATCTCGCAATCACCCTACCATTACACATTAGCGTAAGTGCGTATAACCCGAACGGGTAAGTAAGACGCGGTGCTAATAATAATAATAATAATAATAATAATAATAATAATAATGACATTGAAAATTGAAAAAACCCGTGCATATTTACTGATAATACTTAACCGTAGAATTTGTTATATTAAATAACTATTTATTTAAATACTGTGTGTACAGTACATATATATATTTCAAACTATATATGTTATGTAATTTTCATAAACAAAGAGTTTTTTACCTTTTAAATATTCAGAGGGGTCTTAATTTCATATCCGAAATTTCGCCTATCCGAAACATGTTCAAATCCCTCTATTCCAGTTATAAGAGGTTTTACTGTATATTTCTGGATAAATAAACACTTTCAAATCGGGTTAAATAAGTAATATGTTTCAAATGCGTTTTTTTTTAAATTGTGACCGCTGATTTTAACTACCCGTCTGGAATATCCACCTTTAAATAATATTATGTAGAAGGAATAAATAAGTTAAAATAAATATAAAATCTCTCTTAATTTGCGTGGAGAGAGATTTGGAAATAATATAAGGAAAAACACCTTTAGTATATTCTATACATATTTGACACCCGACCTCCCATCATCAGAAAAAAACCAACAGACTGGATGAGCCTGAAATCGAGTCTGCGTGTCCACCAGTGCAGATGTCTAATTAAAAAAAATATCTTTTTACTAAAAATGTGTACACGTCCTTAAAGTTTCTAGATAAAACAAAACTCGTATTAATTTTTTTTAAACGTGTCCTACAAAAAAACCCCACCAAACCAGTAGTTACTTTCTACCGTTTTAAAAGTATAACTATTTAATACGGAGTAATGTGTCGACTTAGCGGTATTATTCTTAGCGAGTTGGTAGCCCTGGTCTCTGCCCACCCTCAGACCGGGGAAATGGTTGCACGGGGAGTTCGCTCCAGGACTTGGTGCAACAAGACAGCGGGGTCTTTATTACGATTTATGAAGGTCATAACCACACTACGACCCCCCTTGGTCTCAAATTATAGGTGGTCGCGAGGGGTTGATACGGTGGCGGAGACCACCGGAAAGAGGACGACAAAGTGGACGGGTGGAATTATATGTCGGACTGCTCTTTGAAATAAGACTCGGGTCTTTATTGGTTATCACATCTTAAATGTATTAGGACAGGTTCTCGGCACAAATTGATGGGTCTTTCTTCTTTCTTTCTTTCTTTCTTTCTCATTCCTATCGGACGAGCGGGGTGGAGGTGGGGGAGGGGGGAGAGACGCAGACTGAATGTCAGCCTCATCTAGTCCGGCTTTGCGGTGGCAGTATAAGGTCAGGGTTTGAATCCTATCCTGAAGCAATGAGGTTTTTATTTTAACCATATAACACACTTCGGTGGTCAAACAGTCTAAAGCGTCATTATCGCAATATACTGGACTGATGATGACAGGGATTATTATTATAACCTCGTCTTACTACCCGTTCGGGTTATACGCACTTACGCTAATGTGTAATGGTAGGGTGATTGTGAGATGAAATGGAGGACCTAACTACAGTTTAACGTGGAATCCGAACCACGGTGGAGGCCTGGCATTCCCCACATTCACAAGTTGTGATTAATACACGTCTTGTCAGACAAAGTTGAAGGTTTAGCCATAAGATAAATCTGTGCCGGGACCGAGGATTGAACCCCGGACCCCCAGCGCAGAAGTCTGACACCTTACCCCTAGACCACCAGGTCACATGTCCAATGACCGGGAGATCGTGGGTTCGAATACTAGTCGGGCGTGCTCAGGGTACTTTTTTTTCTTCAAAATGTTCATGTTGTATACTCTTCCTCCACGTAGATGCTAGTGCACTTTCTCTAAATTCAACCTTCCTCACCCCTAACACTTTAGTGTAGTTAGTTGATGAGCGCACAGCCCTAACGGGTAGAAAGACGCGCCAACAAAAATATATTTAAAAAAAACTTCATGACGTCATCCCATTAGCGAGCTATATTGACCGGGCGGCCGCCACCGTTAACGATAACAGTGCTAACATATGCTGATATAGGATGTCATGTGGTCAGCACAATGAGTCATTTGGAAGTTAACCTCAGTTTTCTAGGCCAGAGCCGCTACTTCTTTATTCCAGTAGCTCCAGCTCCTCATTTGTCCTCACGAAGCATTTGACCCTGTTCCAGACCTACAGCTTCACAGATAGAGCTAGAAGCACCGGGGATTGAACCCGGTACCTCTGAACCTATAGCCAGGAATTATGACCCCTAGACACATATATATATATATATATATATATATTTATATATATATAGTGGTGCATAGGTCTATGGTTGTATGGTTCGATACCAGACCCTGTTTTATAAATGTTTATATTAAATTACCTCATACAATTTAGTTTTTTAGCGCCAAGATCTACTGCAAGTCGTGCATTGATACAGCTCTTGCGTTTAGAAAGTGCACCTTAAGCACCCCAAAAAATATATCAAATGAAATGCTACAAAACAGGATTAAATCAATTCGATCATAAAAAAAACGAAGCAATTCTCTACTATTTATTTAATTTAAATTTTTCATTTAAAAAAATATTTTAATCACTAAAATTTTTCAACCTCGAGTGATAACAAATTTTGACGTTTAATATTCCTTTTAACTCACAAAAATTGAGATTTTAATTCTTCCTGCCTGTATAACGGTCAAATCGGGATTTTTATAGCCCTAAAATTAAGAGTATAGCTTACTGATGACTGTTTTTTATATGGCCTTAACAATTTTGCGCAAAGCTTATATCTCAAGAGTTCAAATGATGATCAAATTATTATCTTTTCCTCATAGAAAATTATTTAAGAGTATTTTTCCGAGAACAGATTTTTAATTTTTTGTTATTAACCAAAATAAATTATTTTAGAAAGAATATACAATTATTTTGTGCCATTAATTTTAGGTAAAAAAACCTTTTCAATTTGAGGAAAAAAAAAGAAATTATCTTAACGATTGTCTTGAAAATATTCACGTGCTTATATATAAAATAGTTTAATCGAAAATAAATATTAGCATATTGGTCATTTCTTAATTTCAGTGGCATTTTGCCTCCATAAGATTACTTCAATTTATAAATTATCAATTTTATTTTATTATTCGCTGTCTCCATTCAGGGGAGAAGAAAAGCACACACAAATAAAATTACATGTTATAATTAAGTTCTCTTTTTTTTAGGAATTTTATTAATTAAAACGAGAAACATTTTTTACCCCATGCAACACCGAGATGAATATTTTATATTTAATAAACAAACTGTGTTTATAGCATGCCCGCGTCTAATACTTAGAGCAATTTTTTAATTATAAAATAATACCTGCTCTATTGTACTCTGTTTAATTTGTTTCATTATCATTATTAACTTAATTTATAACAAAATGAACGTGAAATTTAGCTGATTGGCTCTATTAAACAAATGAGCAACCAGTTTGTTAATTATCGGATGTAATAAAAGCTACAGATTATTTATATACAAATTAGAAACCAACAATATTTTATTCTGACAAAACCCTTGCCTAGTCATGGTACCTGGAGATGATCCACTACCCTTTGGAACAGTACTTATTTGTGAATTACGAATCATGTGTATCGCGTATACTTACCATATTAAGACAAAATTTCAACCCTACTCGGATTCGAACCAAAGTTTATCCAGAGTCTAGAGCTCAATACCTCAAAGCTCTCACCCATATCCAAGGTTATCTTTATATTGTTATTATTATTATTATTATTATTAGCATCGCGTCTTACTACCCGTTCGGTTTATACGCCTATGTACTGGCTACAATTTCGATCTAGGAATTAGGAAGGCTCAATTGAAAGGAAATGCACACGTATTAGCATGAAAGGAGAGTGAAAAAACCATTTATAAAAAACACCCTCAGTGCATTCAACTGGGATCGAACCCTGATCTCCCCGTCTTCGGCAGTCAAGCTCAACACAAGAGTAACGCGTTAGACCACGCGGCCACCGAAGCGTTTTTTTAACTATCATAGTTGTTGTTGGAATTATAGATTTTAAGAGTCATCGACATGTTTGTGACAAACACCATTAAAATCAAAATTAAAAAATATAAAAAATAAATGAAAGTAAATAACAAAATAAAAGAAGGTTAGGGTATAAGTTGAAAGGGCATGACTGCGTGAGAGCGATATAAAAAGAGAAATAAGCAATCTAATGAGGGCTTAAGTGATCAAAGATGGAAGCCAAATGTCCTCTCACACAAAGGGCTAGAGATAAATAGAAGGAATTCAATACAAATGCATCATAACACTCTTGGATAGAAGATTAAAAACCCATTAATAAACAGTCCTCAATGCGGTTCTCAGTTCAGGTACGTTAACGCTGAGCTAACTCTGTCAGTTTTATGGGGAAACGAAAAATTACTCAGACAATAAAGTGTACAATAACAAAGATAATATTAAATTAAGTGACTTACAAAGTTTGTTTGTATTTAAACGACTATAAAAAAATATTATATAGCTTCGAACAAGATTGGTTTTATTTAAACCACTAAATAACTTCTTAAAATATTGGCTTTGTTTGAACAACTATAAATATATCTTCTAGCAAGGTTTGTTTGTGTTTAAATAAATACAAATATAACTTGTATTCACAATATCGTTCATTCCTTATATCATATCCGTTCAATGTATCTTTTTATTCCCTTGAGAGGCAGACTGCATGTGATTCGAGCCGAACGGTCGGTAGATCGAGACGAACTTCCCCGATCCACTCCGACGATTATTCGAATATCATCACAGCCCACTAGAGCGACGCTAAAACACGCTGAATACCAAATCGATATGACGTCATTAGGGGCAAACTCGGTGTGACAGTTCCAGACGGCCGATATGGGGACGATTGGAAATAAGAATATATATATATATTCTGTGTCACACGTACGACCATATATTTATTTATCCGTAAAAATTGTACCTTCTATTAACATAATCAGTTATAAATAATTATTGGTAATTATGTTTATTAGTACATGTATTTTAAAATATATATATATATAAAGTCCACGCCCTAAGTGGATCAAAAGGAAAATTTGTAGTTGGTAAAATTATGTGTGAACTTGTGTGTGAAACTAGACCCAAAAACATATCTTTAAATCTTTATCGAGTAGAATAAGGGGCATTTCTCATGATATAAGTGTATATTATACCTCCAGATAAATAACACATTAAACTGTATGTTTCGTTTGCTGACTATGTTCATTAGGAACCAATTTTAAAAGGATTGGCCTTATTTGACTTCTCGAGAAGCTACTGGCTCTATATACACGTATTTATATGTCAAATAATTTTATCTGCTGCTACTTTTAATAAATATTATCAATACCAAAAGATAACACTAATAATCTAGTAAAACGTTATTAATGTTGACCACAATAACTAATACGTTTGTATTTGATAAGATCAGTGTATCTTTATTTCTATGAAATCCTAGCATAGCTCTTCACTCAGTGAAACACTCACTGGCCAGTCATCAACAGGAATACATTCCTGTGTGAAGTGTGTGGAGCAGAGCCAATATATGACTGGTCAAATGGGAACAAAGTGGGGGAGAACATATCACAGGTACAGTTTCAACCAGCTCTGCCTACCTTGGTCAAATGGGGACAGAGTGGGGGAGAACATATCACAGGTACAGTTTTAA
>CABEEJ010009352.1:0-18998 GCA_901482245.1 Timema douglasi
CACGTTAAACTGTAGGTCCTCCATTTCATATCACAATCACCCTACCATCACACATTAGCGTAAGTGCGTATAACCCGAACGGGTAGCAAGACGCGGTGCTAATAATAATAATAATAATAATTTTAAAGTTATACCATTGAAACGAAAAACATATATCCTTAAATAATTCCAAAACTAATATAACTTTGCCAAAAAATTATTTTTCTGGTCTTGAAGTTTTTTTTTAAACTGTCAACAATTCGGGCTATTTACTTTATTCACTAAAATGGCCAGTAGGAATCTTTCTGCCACGATATAACTTAAAATGTATATGGAAGAATTTTACGTCTACCTATAATAGGAAACAATAAAAATATAGTTTTTAAAAATAAGTCAATGCCGTTCAACCGCAAATAGTATGTTCAGTATGTAATAGTCCTCAGTGGAAGAGGCGAGATTTTATCGGCATATAGGCAAGAAAACTTGCCTTGGGAGCTACTAATATTCTTCCTCTTTCTATTTCAACCATTGGCGTCTAAGTGTGATAGTGTTAAAATGACCTGCTTCAGAGGCCACGTGATTTAACGCTCTACTCTTGCAGTAGATTAGACTGCTGATGACGGGGAGATCAAGGTTCTAATCTCGGTCGTATGTATTTAGGGTTGTTTTCCACTCTCCCCCCACGCAAATGTGGGTACACTTCTTATAAATATATAACCTTCTTTGTTCCTTTAATTAGTAGGCCTACATAAGCGTATAGGACGAACGCGTAGCTGTGCTAAAAAAATATGTTAAAATGCAATCGATTTTGCAAAATAGCTTAGAATTTTGCAAATAGGCAACGTCGTTAATATTCGTAACACTTAGCCTTATTAAAAAACCCAAATTATTAGTCGCACGGTCTCAAGGTAGTAGTGTTGGGAAAGCGATAAAAGGTAAGTTTTTTTGCAGATTTTTTATCAAAATTTTTTTTTGGTCAAACTAAACAAGATATTATTCCAATCTAAACATACATTTTAATTTTATACACATTATTATATTAATAGTTGTTGAATATTTGTCATAACCATAGCAGCATTAGATGATAAACTTTTTAATTAAGAAAAAATCTCTCATTAAATTCCTGGGGACTCTTGATAAATATTCAAGAATCGTTGATATCGCTTTGTGTAAAAAAATTGAATAAGTTATGTTTTATACTGGAGAAATATTTTATTTATTTTGACCAAAAATACGTTTTGCTATAAAAACTGCTAAAACACTCAGCTTTTCTCCCGTCCCCTACACTCCCACCTTAAGGATTTATCTCAGTGAGTGCCGTGCGTTGGAGGGGGGGGGAGGGGGAGGGAAGCTTTTCTTTTGTCAGCGTTACCAAACCACCAGGCTGCAGCCCAGTACCAGGCCATGAAGCTATTCTGGCAGGGCCATAAAAAATCTATATAAAAAGCTGCTTCCTCAAACGGCACGTCTGGTGAGTGCTCGGGTAAGATCTTGTTTTGTTCCTGAGTCAACGTACATCAAGATGGCCCGCCATTTTCTCCAAATGAATTTTGAATTCATACAGTCCTTTATACTATGTTTGTGCTCATATGTGCCCGAAGCTCAGCGTTTGTGCTATTAAATTACTCAAATTATAACGATTTTAACGTGGCGGGCCAGCTTGATGTTCAAGTTAGCACGCCAAATTTTTTAAATCAAAATTTTCTTACTCCACTCGTTAGTGCTCCATTTGTGCTCATATGTGCTCTAAATTAAACTTTTGTGCCATTAAATTACACCCATGTCAACGATATTTATGTGGTGGGCTAGCTTAATGTTAAAGTTTGCCCGCCACATTTTTTAAATCCAAATTTTTTTATGCCATTCGTTAGTGCTCCGTTTATCCTCATATGTGCCCGAAATTCAGCTTTTGTGCCATCAAATTACGCTTGTTACAACGATTATAAATCTGTTGTCCACTGTTGTGGGGTGGAGTCAGGCGGGGCGGATTGCTTGATACCATACTGAGGGGAAGAGAGCTTGTGCGTCCGGGTACGTTGGAGCGAAGCGGGAAGGCTAACTTGAGCTCAAGTTAGCCCACCATATATTGAAAAACACAACATAACAAAATTCGATTTACGTCACTCCATTGTCTTCCGTTTGTGCTCATATGTGCCCGAAAAAGAACATTTAATGTGGTGGGCCAACTTAAGTTATCTACAGGTTAGGCCTACGGTATAGGGAAGACTAGAGGTCAAGCTGACTCACCACATTAAAAAAAATCAATGTAACAAAATTTTGTTTTACCATTTGTTTTTTTGTTTCGTTTGTGCTCATATGTGCACGAATGTGAACTATTTTGCTGTGAAACTAGGCCTTTTAAATAAAATTTAATGTGGCAGGCCAAAAATTGAAAAACTTAACATAATTCAATTCTTCTTACGTCACTCCAATGTGCTCTGTTTGCGCTCATATGGGATGGGATTCGAACCACTGTGGGGGCCTGGCATTCCACGCATTCACAAGTTGTGATTAATACACGTCTTGTAAGAGGTGAAGGAAGGGTTTGGTAATCAGATAAATCTATGCCGGGACCGAGGATTGAACCCCGGACTCCCAGCACAGAAGTCTGACACCTTGCCCCTGGACCGCCAGATCACCCAGTGTATTATAGTACTTGTGAATGTGTGGAATGTCAGGCCTCCACCGTGGTTTGGATTCCACGTTAAGCTGTAGGTCCTCCATTTCATCTCACAATCACCCTACCATTACACATTAGCGTAAAGTGCGTATAACCCGAACGAGTAGTAAGTCGTGGTGCTCATAATAATAATAAAATTATAGTAATAACATTGTGAGGTTGATCGATATTTGTATAAATTTACTGACTTTAGACATAGCTTGACATAATAAGATGTCGACAAGAATTAAATAATAATCAAAATTAATCATAATATAATACGAGAGCGTCATTTGTATTATCGAGTTGGGTAATTATAGAATATTATTTGTAAATTAACGACCACTCTGTAAACTGTTTTTCTTCTATTTCAAATTCTTGTCTGGTTTTTATGACTATCTTTTTAGACTGATATGCTAAATAAAAGCATTCGAACTTTAATTTAGTGTGTTCTATATAACTTATTAATGTTATTAAGAACTGAGCAAGTGAATGTAATGGATAGTCAAATATAATTAAAATTATTCTTAAAATTATTTTATGATCAACAAACAGTCAAATAAGAACACATAAATGAAGATAATATTGATTGACATTCAGTGGTGTAGCTAATAATATAAAGAAGGAAGGACTGAAATTATGGATACAATCGACTTGCATTTTATCCCCTTCATTAGCTCCAACCGAAGATTAAGTGAATATTATATACGAGTAAATCACAGAGTTTTGTGCACACAGCGTGACAGAGTTTATAGTGGCACTTAAAACAAGAAATATATCAGTTCTTTCCCTTCCTTTTTAAAACTAGATTACAACTAACTAACTAACTAACTAACTAACTAACTATCGGGAAAATAATTTGAGCACGCACTGCACACAGTACTATATTTTTAAAGCAAAATATAAAAGTAACAATATATTTTTGAGAAAGGTAATGCTCTAATTTACAAACAGAAAAACTACCTAAAGTTCCAGACCTTCAGTGATGTAAATTCTGGCATCTATAAAAATATTAACTGTCTTGTTTAGCCCAGTTGTCATAAATCTTGTTCTTTATACGTGAAATAGTTTTTTCCGTAGGCCTATGGATGTTTAAAAGTGAAATTTACATCTTACTAGCTGAAGTACCCGGCGTTGCCTGAGAGAAACATTTTTGCCTTAGTGGTTGTGCGGTAGGCCTACGTATGAAAATTGTTTATGATGTATCAAAAAATAACGTGTCATCAAAATCCGGGTCCCGAGTGCACTCAGAAAAATCATTTTCTGTTCCTAAAAAAGAATTTGAGTTCTAACATTCGTGTAGATGGCAACCAGATTAAATGTCATTCCAATGTTTAAGACCCCTTGGTCATCGTTGTGGAATAAAAGATCAATAAAGGTGCGCTTAAGCATATAAACTAAATTTTAATATTTGATTCAATAAAAATTAATCTGGAAGTTATTTTTAAAATTAAAAACATCTATTAGTACTGTACATTATACTATTGTTTATACAGTGATGACGAGATAAGTCAGCTCAAGTCTTAGATACAATAACATTTTAAGGAGATAAAATATTTTCTTAGTAAGTTTTATTGTTGGTTTGTTAGTCACCTCACTCTACAAACGAGTTAAATATATATAGTAAATTGTGCTCAATTTGTTCAATATTAGACTTCCCGCTTCGCTCCAATGGAAGAACAAGCTATCTCCCACTCAGTACATAGTACCAAGCAATCCTCCACGCTTGACTCCACCCCACAACAGTGGACAACAGATTTTTTAATCGTTGTAACAAGCGTAATTTGATGGCACAAAAGCTGAATTTCGGGCACATATGAGCATAAACGGAGCACTAACGAATGGTATAAGAAAATTTGGATTTTGAAAATGTGGCGGGTCAACTTGAACATTAAGCTAGCCCACCACATTAATATCGTTGCCATGGGCGTAATTTAATGGCACGAAAGTTGAATTTAGAGCACATATGAGCACAAACGGAGCACTAACGAGTGGAATAAGAAAGTTTGTATTTAAAAATGTGGCGGGCTAACTTGAACATCAAGCTAGCCCACCACATTAATATCATTGCACAAAAGTGGAATTTCGAGCACATACGAGCACAAACGGAGCACTAACGAATCGCATAAGAAAATTTGGAATTCGAAAATATGGCGGGCCACCTTGAACATCAAGCTGGCCCGCCACGTTAAAATCATTGCCACAGGCTTAATTTAATAGCACAAAAGCTGAGTTTTGAGTAAATATTAGCACAAATAGAGCACAAAGAACTGGCGTAATCAAAATCAAGATAGGATGTTTAAAAAATGTGGTGGGTAACTTGAAATCAAGTTGGCCCGCAACATTAAATTTGTTATAATTTGAGTAATGTAATAGCACAAACGCTGAGCTTCGGGAACATATGAGCACAAACGTAGCACAAAGAACTATATGACTTTCAATTCATTTGGAGAAAGTGGCGGGCCAACTTGATGTACGTTGCCGACACTGTCAGTGGCGCCAGACAGACGAGACAGTTTGCTAAGATTTCATTTTTGTTGTCATTTTGTCAGCACCATTGCAGTGATTGAACGTGACTGTGAGTAAAACGTCAAGACACATTGTTCAACTTATTTCAGAGAAAGATTTGTTGTAATTTCCACGACACGTTGTTAGCACATCTTGCAAAGACAATTCCGAATGTGACAATCCCAGTTCACAAGGAACAGATGTCGAGATAAAACCTTGTTGGAAAAATAGTGCGTTCACATGGAAGCATCTACTTACTTTTTATACATCTTGTTTGTTAGTCCTAATATATATATTAATATATTTTATTCTAATACTATTTTTATTTAGTATGAAGAGAAGTTATTTGTATTAATTTTAATAACTCCACTAACTATCAATTAGTGATTAGTAATTAGATTTGTTGTTATTATTTGCAATAAGCATGCTAATAAATCTTTTGTCACGCCAATTTATTATTCACTTTAAAAAAATACTTTTAGTTTAATGGGTCAGATGGGCCGTGGGGTTCCTCGGGTTGGGGACCACTGCCTTGAAGCTGCATTTACAGGGTTCAATTGGGATTATCATCGCAGATGAATCATCCAAACTGTATCAATTATTAATTCGTCTTATGTTTACACTTTCATCGTTAGTTAAATACTCAGTTAATTTCAAAATGGCGCAAGTTAAATATTTGGGCTCAAAATAGAAACTATTTGTGACTCTCTTTTATATGAATGCCGAAAATAAATGCCTTCTACGGTCATTTCTGGAAAATTCGGCCCGTCAACAATTTCCCGTGATGCTTCATCTCTTCGAACTTTATTTTTGTATTCATCTACCCTGTTCTTCCAAAGGGCTGATTGCTGTTGAAGCAATGTTAAAATGATTGGCATATGCTCATCTTTGCATATTTGTAAACCATTATCTTGAACACAGATATAATGCAGACAAAAATAAGGCACAACCCCGTTTCACTGACTAAGTAAGATCACTGAAACACTGCAGTGAGAATATGTTCACACGGCTCACCTTGATTCGTCTGCGAGAATCTATCCATGGTTAACGAAAGTAGAATAGGATCCTACGTGTTTGATCCTTTGTCTTAAATGAACAATTAAGATGATTGATGGTTTACATGGCTCACTCCTCTTTCACTTTGGATGGCTCATATGCATTGATCATCCATAGTGAGCCGTGTAGACGCGGCTTAATTGACAAGTCTGCGCACGATCACATATAGTAGGACTCTGATAGGAAAGACATTTTAGAAAATACAAACATATTTTTATTCTGTCAACATTGATAGCAACCACCTCAATGGCCGCATAGTCTAACGCGCTATTCTCGCAGTAGACTAGACTGCTGATGATGGAGAGATTGAGATTATAATCTTGGTCGGGTGTACTGACGGTAGTTTTCCACTTCACCTCCACGAAAACTCGGGTACACTTCCTTGAAATATAACCTTCCTAATCCCTAAAATCATTAGCTTATTTAGTACATAAGCGTATAACCCAAACGGGTAGTAAGAAGGGATGTAACAAAAGTGAATATATGAAAGAAGTTTTATAAACTTAGTAAATGTTGGATATTATAGCTCTCTGCGTTGAAGGATTAGAGGCGTGTTTATCCAATCTGTTATTAAATGTTCTCTTAAATATTATTCCATGATGTCTTCATTATTATGAGCTCCTCTTCTTACTACCCGTCTGGCCTGTACACGTATTTACACTACATAATTAGGGATGATAAAGATATTGCTCGCGTATTTGCGTCAAGGAGAGTAGGAATCAATTTACGGGGGTGGGGAGAACCCTTAAGAACACTTGGGTAGGGCTCGAGCCCCAACCCCCTCGTTAACAATAGTCTTCACTGTTAGATAAGGAGGGACCTGATGGTTTAGAGGTAAGGTGTCAGACTTCTGTGTTAGTGGTCCTGGGTTCAATCCTTGGTCCCGGCACAGATTTATATGATTGCCAAACCCTTCATTCACCTCTGACAAGAACACAACTTGTGAATGTGTGGAATGCCAGGCCTCCACCGTGGTTCGGATTCCACGTTAAACTGTAGGTCCTCCATTTCATCTCACAATCACCCTACCATTACACATTAGCGTAAGTGCGTATAACCCGAACGGGTAGTAAGATGCGCTGCTAATAATAATAATTATTATTATTAATGTATGGGGCTGAAATTTAGTATAACTTTACATTCATATGAGGTGTACACAATTAAATATTTATAATATATGTTAATGATATTAATTTAACTTAATATTTAAACAAAATTAATATTACTAAGCTATATTAATTTTTATAATAAATATTGATATCAATATTATTGTAACGCAACTAGTGTCCGAATGCTATCAGTGCGGGTTCAGTAAGCTTGTCATTTGTATGAGACATTTATCTCCATCCTTGTTTAGAAGTAACCAGCCTCACAGCTATGGGGATTAGTGGGGTGAAGAGGAGCGTAATCCTAGGAAAGTGACCCATGTAGAAGAATCTGGGTTAATTTTCTTCGAATACAGTGGTTTATAAATGGAGGATTCAAGACTCTTAACCGTGACTTCTATATTTACACGGTTGGTGCTCAGCAAATAGCTCCAGTCCTGGTTGAGGCTAGCCACGTGAGTCGACCCAAGTGTTCAGGTTAGCGTGTCCAGTGTGTGACCATCTTATCATTATAAATCGTTAAATAATAATAATAATACTCAGTACCACGTCTTACTACCCGTTTGGGTTATACACTTAAGTACCAACTACGCTGATGGGTTAGGAATTGAGAAAGTTGAATATGGAGGAAGTAAACCTGCATTTGCGTGGAACACTGTGGCAGCAGACGGGCGACCGAGACAGATGAGAGAAAGAGAGAGAGGTCTCTCAATCACAGCGACACCACCGGTCTAATGATTTTGAGTTATTGGATTCAGTCCGCAGGGCGCGACAGTGTCTTGCAGCACTTTCCTAGCTAGACCTGTTGCAGTCGAGACAGCCGACACGACCAGTCTCGAACCAGTACTGTCTCGTGTCTCTCAGTACATTCGTGGGGACTTTAGTTCCACAATGATTAAATATAATACAACATTAAATTGCGTTTTACTCAATCTACAATATTTTATAAATATCTTTTCATTAGCTATCAAGTAATTATTTTCCTCACATCTTGCTTTAATCATCGTGTCAATTGGACCTATTGTGTTCTTATATATATAAAACAGTTATAAGTCATAATATTCCTTTTCTTCTTGAAGAATTCTTACCAAAACCTGTTTTAAACTTGCTATTGTAACTCGCACAGCAAAGTCCGACGAATTTCAACGCCGCTTCACACGACACAATAGTTCGCAAAAAGGTCGTTTGCCGCGCACGGATGGCAGTCTCGCTGTCGCGGTGCTAGGAAGAGTACCTTAAGGTGGGGACATAGGAAACCAGAGAAAAGGCAACTGTTTTGCAGTTTTTATAGCAAAACTTTTTTTGTCAAAATAAAACAAATATTGCTTCTATATAAACATGGAGTTTAATTTTATTCACATGGGGACGTCTGTATTTATTGAGTAGGCCTATCTGTCAAGGGTGCCCTGGAATTTTATGACAACTTTATCTTTTTATTTAAAAAAGTTTGTCATCTAATGACGCTTTTCTCATGACAGATATTCAAGAACTGTTGTTGATATCACCGTGTGAAGAAAATTAAATTTTATATTTGTACTGAAGCAATTTTTTTTTTTGCCAAAACAAATGTTTTTCTATAAAAAAAATTGCAATAACAATTAACTTTTTTACGTTTTATATATCCTCACCTTAAGGCCTCACTATCGCAATAGACTGGACAGTCGGTGACGAGGAGTTCAGGGTTTTAATCCCGGTCGAGAGAATTGAGTGTATTATTCCTAAAAAAAAAAGCCACCTGGTTTCCATAAAAATTTGGGTAACATTACCTCTTTGTTCTATCCTCTTCATCCTCTTCCCAATAAGCCAAAAAACGCGGATAGCCAGGAAAGGTATTAAGGACGCTGAGCACAACAAAAAACAATCAAAGAAACTTTCAGACCAACGTGCACAAAAGTGCCGGTCTGATGCGGCAGCCATTGGGAAATCATCGGCGAAATGTTTTGTTCCACTTGGTTGACTACGACAGGGAATAATAAAGTGAATGGCATGTTTAATGGATAAATGCAACGTTATATGACTGGTCCAGGGATGGGGAACATTTTGTTATTACAAGGCCACCTGCTACTAGGCGATTTACCCTTAAGGCCGCACATTTTCATGTACAGTAAATGTTGCCAGCATTATAAAAACGTACTTTACCTAAATAAAAGTTAATGTTTCTTTAAAGATCCCAAAAAGTACCTAACTGTTTTGAAGTTTAATTTTTTAACTTTTTATCCAGCAAAAATAAATCACTTTTTTTTATCCATTTATTAAAAACTCATTGAACACCTAAAAAAAAGTATACATTTTATACATACATTATGAAATATTTGACAAACAGTTTATTTTTTATTTTTCTTGAGTTCTCCGTGGTTTTTGATTCATTTTAAAATTCAACTGTGCATATATATATATATTATAAACATGCTTAGAAATATTTGTTGGCATGTAATAAGAATAATAAGCTATAACAGAAAGCCACTAGAGTGGAGTTCTATAAACTAAACATCTCTACAGTTAATGAGACACTTAGTTTTATTATTTTGTACGAATACAATTTGTGTTTGAGGATATATAATCTATAAACGATAAAGTGACATAATTGAAAGAATATGCGAGTACGACGCTTTGAACACCTCATAGGGCCACATGTGGCCTAAGGGCCATAGCTCTCACATCCCTGAAATAGACTGTTTATTCATGTTCATTATGAACGTTTGATAGGTCAATTATAATTTTTGTATTTATAGTTATGTAAATAGCTAACAAGTTAGAGAAATAAATATGATCGTTATATTCTATGTAGAATAATGTCACATGCTCGCGAAGGGAAACTTTACTAAACAAATGTCGAGATTACACGCATTAATTTGCGTAGCGGGGATATAGGTCACTCCAGAAGAACATAGCAATATGTCAACACAGTTTTTTATTAATCTCTAACCCACTTTGGTGACCACATGGTCTGAGGCGTTGCTCTCGTGTTAGTCTAGACTGCCAATGACGGGATGATCAGGATTTGAATCCTTGTCGGGTGTACTAAGGTTATTTTTGTCCTAAATGGGTTTTCCACTCTTCTGCCACGAAAATGCGGGTACACTTCCTTTAATTCAACAGTTATCATCTCTAACACATTAGAGTACTAGTATAACCCAAACGGGTAGTAATACGTGGTGCTTATATATATATATATATATATATATATATATATACATATACATATACTTCGTCTCACTATCGCTAGCCATTCCGGGTCATTCACGTTAGATAATGATAGTGATATTGGGATGAGAAAGGTATAATATAGAGGAAATGTACCTGCATTTATTTTGAGGAAGATAGTGAAACCGTTTTGAGATAATCCTTCCCAATATACTTGGCCTGGGTTTAAAACCCCTACCTACCTATCACCGTAAAACCAGACTAGAAGAACCGTGGCATTTAGTTCGCTTTTCCGCCGATGCGAATGACATTATCAATAAAATAATATATAGATATTATGGTATGTTTGTAGTTCAGTAGATTTTTGAATTTTATAAAATACATATTTTTTTGTGATCAACATGACTATTATTGTTATTTTATAAGTATATTTTTCTATCTTATTTTTTATAAATTAAAAAAGCGTAAATGGATTTAATGTGGTAAAAAACGATACACTAATTTTTATTGGAGTTAATTACATCTAATTTTGCCTTTTTTTTAACACTTTTTACGCATTTTAACCTCTTTTACCTTACAATACCTTTTTTTCCCTTTTACCCCTTACTATTCTTTTTACTCTTATAACCATTTTTACACTTTCTACCTTTTTTCTCTTTTATTTAAAACACTTTTTGATTGTATTTACTTTTTTGCCCTTTTTACCCCAAAATATATATACCGGGCAACGCTGGGGTACTTCAATGCTAGTTGAATGTAATCGAAAGTGACAGCTGCATATAATATGACTTGATGTTTGAATACGAAAGTATATATAGTAATTTTATAGCTGTCCTATGATATATGGACTATATATACATTTTAACTCGAATAAAATATGTTCTAAATTACATGTATAGACATTCGTTTCAGGAAAGATAAGTTGCACTTTTAGCTCTATGAGAACCACCCGCCTCGGTGGCGTAGTTGGCTAACGCGCTTGTTCTGTTGAGCTCTACTGCTGAGGACGGGGAGATCGAGGTTCGAATCTCGGTCGGTTGAACTGGGTGTGGTTTTTCCTAAATGGTTTTCCACTCTCACTCCACGCAAATGCGGGTTCACTTCATCTAATTCAACCTTTCCAATTCCTAATCCATTAGAGTAATTAGTACTTTAAACGTATAACCCGAACGGGTAGTAAGACGTGGTGCTAAATATTATTATTCTATGAGAACCAGTTGGCAAAGAGAATCCAAACACGGATTGGCACGTTAGGATGGCAGTTGTGTTACATGAGAGTTTTATTAGACTTTTGGAACCAAGGAGAGAAGCTAACTAGAGTTTAAAAACTTTTAGAACCGGAGACATGTTTCCCAAAGACAATCCTTTTATTTTCATTAGGTTGAGTGGATATATAAATAAATGTGTTAGTTTGCAACAACATAATATTGTTAAATTCAAGATATATATATATATATAAAACGTATGGGTTCATATATGATCGATATATTAATCGGTTTCCTCATATTCAAGTTGTAAATAATTTGTGTTCATATAATTATGATTCTCAGAGAACAGGAAATAAATCGCACTTGTTCATATTCAAAAACTAGTGGTCGCTCTCCTCAGAATAAAGGTTTTAAATTGTAGGCTTTCATATAGGCCCTATAATTGGTAAATTACAACTCTTCTTAAGGTAAGCCAGAAAGAAACGCGTGATAATGTCAGCATTTTAGATTATTTTTAAATAGAAACAAGACATATTTACGATCAAAATAAATAAAATATTGATTCCGTTGAAACGCTTAAATAAATTTTCTACATAAAGTAATATAAAAACTTTCTGAATATTTTCCATTGGCATAGTATATTTGAATATAAACACGGTACTTTTAAATAAAGATAAAGTGACCTTTTAAAATTACGTTACAAACATGAAATAACGGTTGGTATTATTATGTGTATAAAATTAAACTAAACCTTTTTACTAAAGCAATATTTTATTAGTTTTTGCTAAACATGATTTTTGTTATATAAACTTAAAAAAAACATATTAATTCTTGTTCCCTTCTATCCCATCTTAGTACATAAAATTAAAAAATTCGCCATCAGTATACGTCAGAAATTTAAATATCTATACATATAATAAAACTCTAAATCTCTCTGAACATTCGATTTTCTGTCTGTTTGTTTATTTCCAGTAAACTCAAAAGTACTCATTGAATAGATATTGGTCTTCTTCTATTGTACTCCTTATTTTTACGAATACAGGGTAATATATACTCCTATTTTGGTGGGAAGAACAGTAAAAAAAATTCTAACATATTTCTTTGCGGCCAACATTGATAACATTTTACTATATTATTTGTGTTATTTTATATGTATTAATATTATCTATCCCACGTGACAGCTTCTAATAATTGACTTTATGTATGAATATATTAAAATTGTTTTATTAACTTTAGTAGCTAGCTTCTACTGTTCTTACTACCAAAATCATACTATATATACCATCACGCTATATCATCAGCGAGAGAAGTAGTGTCGAAAAAATCGACTTTTAGTGTGTTTATATTTGTGTCTCAAGTTTGTAACAATTCAAAACTGAATAATCTTCTTTTTAACTCTCCTTGGCGAAGAGGAGCTTGGAAAAATCAACAAACCAATTAAAGCCCTCCTTTGCAACAAGTATTGTGGGATGTAATCAAATATACTACTAATATAATAAACATGAAATATATGTTTGTCTGTTTAATGCTCGATCACGTCCAAGCCACTGTCCCAATTGTGATGAAATTTAGCATTGATGTAAGTAACTTGGACATCCGATTAAAATATAGGCTATATTTTATCTCCAATAAAATTTACGTTTTTTCTAAGATTCTGTCTTAAAACTACTTGATCAATCATTGTATTCTACTATTAAATATATAATTAATTTTTGTCTATCTTTATCGCAAAATCAACTGCAATCTAAATAATAATTTACACATTACAGAATAAATTTCAATCTTAAATCCAAAGCGAATTATATTTTGTACTAGCTATGTTTTATTGAAATTAATAAGCACATTATGTTTCTTTAACAAATAGATCTTACACATTCTTAAATATTTGAAATCTTAGGGGGTAGTTTTGGGCAATGGAAAATTTCGAAACTTCCAAAATTGGTGTAAAAAGTACTTTTCACTGTGGTTGGATTTAAATTTCAAAGCCAATGATCATAAAATGGGGAAAAATGCGCCCCCCCCCCCCAATATTTCCTAAACTAATAAAATAAACTACTTTCTGTAAGATAGTAAATTGAAAAATTATATACATGTAGATGGACAATCTTAAATAACCAAAAGTCTGAACATTTATAATTTAAATACAAAGGACAGTGGAATGCGTGGAAAAGGGGTGGGGGTGGAGTTTTAGAGGGTTGGTAGGATTGAATAATGAAAATTTTCTAAACTTAAAAAACAAAACACCTTTGGTGTGGTAGAAAATTGAAATTTGTTCAGGAGGGTGTGTGTGGACTTCATCCGGCCAGGATTCAAAAGTAAAATCTCCCATAATCTGCAAAGTAGACTAGAATTAAAATGACACATTTGTTTGCGTGACCAATGGTGCAAGCACTATCTAAAAATTATTTTTTTATGGAACTAAAATACACAATACAATTTTACAGGGTACATTTTGTTTTTCACAGCTAGGGCAAATAACAATTAAATTGCTGTTTACGACTGATTGAACCTTTCGTTCATTACGTTGAGCTTTTGTATCTTTAATTTTGACACTTAGTTCGGTTAATGTTCTTAGTGTGCAGGTAATTTAAACACAACCACCAGGGGCGCTACCAGACTCTCTAGAGTGCTTTGTCGTCTCGTCTGCAATAAGTTTCTCTCAGAAATCCGTAGTAGGACGCGCAGAAATATCCTCTCAGGCATTGTGACACTTCATTAGTCATTACAAGTAGAACAATGCCATATTAAACCATAGTTAAAGGTTAACTAAGAGTAACAAACAATTCTTAACACTGTTTAGCATTGAGATCACCCGCATCGGTGAGAACAGTAGAAAAAAACGTCAAGCTCGTATGGAATGGTTTGATGATGATTGGGAGTTTGTTTGTACGAATCTCGTCAGAAAGTACTGAGTTTGAGGGTGGAGGGCGTTTCCTAAATTATTTCTAATTCTCTCTTCATTTGAATGCACGCACATTTAATATAAACTATACCAACCTTGTCTTTATCTGATCATCGTGATTAAATGTGAGTAGCGGTGCAAGAAATAAGCCAGACTTGTCAATGAAGAAGAATTTGTAGTTCAAGTTCACTTGGACTATACTGAGGTTAAATGGTTTACTAGTAAGCTAATGTGGGCAAATTTATTCTAAATTATACCTTACTCATATTTATCTAATTAAATTTAATAAATGGCTGTTAAGGGGGCTGCATCGCTAAGAGAAACAATCTCTCAGACGTTCAACTCTAAAGTAATATTTAATTCTACGATGTTTTCTTTCAAAATATAGTTTACGGTAAAATAAAGTCGAAAGATTCAAGCACGGCTCATTTTCCCTAACAACTCTGTATTTTGAGTTTTATTAATAAAAACAAATTTGTAAAAATGTTACATTAGGTCATTTTCAACGACTTTTTAAGCATATTTTCAGAGCTTTAAAACTAGGTTTGAAGAAAAACGACTCTAGATTTAGACTTCCTCTAACAAATGTAGTAAATTTTTGATCACTACAGATATAAAAAAAAAATATTTGAGATATAGCAGTGGGCTTTCCTCTTTACCATGAGATAAGAAGTTTCCTGGTTGTATTTCACCTCTTTCTTAATGACATGCCAAAGTGACCTGGTGGTCTAGGGGTAAGGTGCCGTACTACTGTTCTGGGGACCCGGGGTTCAATCCTCGATCCCGGCACAGATTTATCTGATTACCAAACCCTTCCTTCACCTCTGACAAGACGTGTATTAATCACAACTTGTGAATGTGTGGAATGCCAGGCCTCCACCGTGATTCGTATTCCACATTAAACTGTAGGTCCTCCATTTCATCTCACAACCACCCTACCATTACACATTAGCGTAAGTGCGTATAACCCGAACGGGTAGTAAGACGTGGTGCTAATNATCTCACAACCACCCTACCATTACACATTAGCGTAAGTGCGTATAACCCGAACGGGTAGTAAGACGTGGTGCTAATAATAATAATTGCATGCCAAAGGGCGGTTGTAGGTAAAGGATGAAAGGGAGTATAAGCTTGTACAGAATATAAACGTAGTTTCATAAAACGACACAGACCATTGTATTTTAAGCCATGTGTTCTGATAGCGATTGATCCTTTCTCGCTGACCAATGTGGTCTACTGAGCCCGGATGAGTTGTAGAATGCTGAACTAAAAAAAAACAAAAAAACTCGTTGAAATCCCAACACGTGATAAGTGTAGGAATTAAAATAATTCTCTCAGTTAATTTTCGGTCCGGTGAGCATCCCATTAACAGCTTCAGGATAAATAAGCATCGGAGAAAGAGACGTGTTGGTCCGAGGTGAGCCTGTTAGTGGGATGGATGCTTAATCAGATAGTATTTGTCAGCCGGGAAAACCACGTCACGTCAAATTAAGCTCTGTGACAAACCCACTTTCACACAGGGGACCGCGATCACAACAGAGAGCGACAAACTATCGGTGCGATACAAACAGATAGAGAGCAAAGAAGATTACGATCGGACTATCAAAACTAAAGTAGCGGGCAGGAGATCGTGGAATTGAAATAACACGTCTACAGTCCCGAACAGTTGGAACTGAGCGATTATTAGCGGTGATTACGATCGAGTTAACGCGATACTGAATCACTCTTTATCTAGCGTGCTTTCGCTACTTTATTTTGATACGACCGGAACCAATATTCTGATTTTACTCTGTCATATAGATAAAGGTATTGTAAATGTGAAGTGTTGACCTCAAGGTTATAATGAATTCTAGTGTTTTATACGCCCTAGAACTTCAGGAGGTTACCTACCTGTGACGTCACGTCAGCTCTATACAGGATGCCCCATGAATGCATTTACGTTTTATTCGACGAGCTATAAAGATATAACGTTGAAACCAAAAACCATAGGTTCTTAAATAATTCTAATAAATAGTCTACAATGTCACCGAATTATTACTTTTATATCGAATAAGGTTGTTTTTGTAGAAGCATTTTTTAAAATCATCTACAACTTATGATATTTGTCTTTGTCCCAGAAATAGCCTGTAGGAAACTTCCTTCCAGGATGAAGATATTCCGTGGAAGTATATTCCTCTCTCTAAAACGGAAATAAGAAAAAGGTAGTTATAAAAAGCAAGAAAATGGTTGGTAGGAGCGACTAGTATAGCGAGTGTGTAAACTCGTCAGAGGAAGAGGGGAAGTGTTATAAGCAGATAAACATGAGGCCTTGCAGGGTGAACGGCTCATTTTCTTCCTTCTCTTTCTATTTCGTCCATTGGCGTCTAAGTGACATTGCTTAGACTGCTTAGGAGCATGAAATTAAGATGCAACCCGCTTGGCACAATATCTTTGAAGTCCCCAAGTAGGCAACCCCGTTAAAAAGGTAGGTTTTACCTTATGTCCGTCTGTTTGTACCTAGGGCTGCAACCTAAACGTATAAATAGAGTTCTCTTAAACATGATATTTAAATATTATATGGTCATACGTCATTGAAACTTTGTGATTTTAATACTAGCTCTAAAATTAATTAGGTCTGATTTTTTATGGGATGACTAACGATTTTGGTCAAAATGAATATCTGTGGAGTATTTTATAAGATAACAATTGACACTTCCTTATAGGAGGATAATGTAAGGTTAGTTGACTAGTAACATATTTCAATTTTGTTTTTGTCCCAGCTATAATAGACTATATTAAAACCAAAGTATGATTGTGTCCCTTCCAGACTATTCTCATATTTTTAATTTATGGTACCCACGTCGTTGACCACATAGTCTAAGGCGTCACTATCGCAATATACTTGACTGCCGATGACGGGGATATCAAGGTTCTATCCTGGTCAGATATACTTAGGGTGTTTTTTTTTCTAAATAGGTCATCACACCCCCTCTAAGCAAATGCAGGTACACTTTCTCTAAATATATCCTTCATAATCCCTAAAACCGTAGACTTAATTAGTACACAAGCGTATAACCCGAACGGTTAGTAAAACGTGGTACTAAAAAAATTAATAGGGTAGGGCTAAGGAAGGTAGAATTTAGAATAAATCCACCCGCAATTGCCTGTAGAGAAAGTTTTAAGCAATTTAGATAAAACTATCTCAGTACATCAAACTGAGATTCGAACTACTATCTTTTTAATACCAGTAAACCAGGTTATGTGGGGTTTATGACTTTGCACACGTGATTCCAAAATTAAAGTTAAACAATTTCCTGAACTTATATTCACTAAACATGTGTGTTTGTAAGTAAATCAACACCCAGGCACCAAGATGCCAAACCATAACACTGGAACAGATGTTGATGTTCATGTTAATACTATTTTTACACTTACCACAATGAAACTTACAAAACAACAATGCGTGTCATACAATATATTATAATGAGAATTATATTCCCCACTAGCCACAAATTAAGAGAGTATTCCTTCAATTAATACATTTTATTAAAGGTAATTAGGTCTGATCCCTTCTAAAGTACTCCTTAGTTTCTTTTACGTAGTATGTTTTCATCAAACATAAAAAAAAATATTTTTCTGAAATACGGGAGTTCTAACTGGAGCCATGCTGGGATGTTGTGAATACGCAACGGCTTCAGTCGTGATGTCATACGTCTAGTTCATTGTCATCGTATGTTTAAAATAAAGTACACTTATAATGTAAAAGTAGGTAATCAGTAATTTTGTAATACAGTAAAATATAAAATAATTCCATACAATATTTTGTTATATTTTTTATCTAATTATGAGCTATGTTCTTGTAACAGTTTAACATTATTGTAATTTCTTTTTTTTATTTTACAAAAGTACAACATTTTCCAAATATGTATTTAATAGCCCTAATAACGCTTCAATAATAATATTATGTACTAAAGCATGTGTTTTTGATTACTATTTAGAACATTGTAGGATATTGCAAAAATGCAACAGCGCCAGTTCTGATGTTATTTTAAGCGCTAGTCCCTGAAGGTTAATTACGCTAATATAATGGATATGAGTAGGATAAAGCTTTAGAGTGTATGTACACACATTTGCGTAGAGAGAGAAAGAGCGAGAAACCATTTACGAAGAACCCACCACAGAACATCCGATCAGAATCGCAACCCCAATATCCTCTTCACTGACAATCCAGCATAGCACAAAGATATACGTTAGACTATGTGACCACTGATCTGGATACCATATAATTTGCTATGCCTGAACAGGTTATAAATAAGTGCTTAAGGAATTTCCTTCCCGCACTTGGCCCTTTTCCTCTAACTCGCCAAGAGATTGCATAGCCCCTCGTATATTAGCTCCAGGTTCCGACACTTTAGCTCTCACCTTTTCATCTAACTCGCCAAGAGCTTGCATAGCCC
>CABEEJ010009353.1:0-18995 GCA_901482245.1 Timema douglasi
CCACGGTGGAGGCCTGGCATTCTTCACATTCACAAGATGTCTTGTCAGAGGTGAAGGAAGGGTTTGGTAATCAGAAAAATCTTTGCCGGGACAGAGGATCGAACCCCGGCCGCCTGCATAGAAGTCTGACACCTTACCCCTAGACCGCCAGGTCACCAAGGTAAATCTTAATTGAAAAAGTGAGTTTAATATATTGTACTCTGTTGTATATGGAAAAAATAAAAGTCTAGCCTAACTTCAAAAGTACGGTACCCACTTTTGTTTGGAAGGAGATAAGGAAACCAAAAGAAAAAACACACTCAAAGGTTTTGTTGAAACAATTCTATCAAACGTAAAATGAGTTCCCACCATATCTAGATTGGAAATTATCATCAACGGTTTCCAGCTTGTGGCTGGGTCACTTTAGTAGAATGCCTCCATCTTTTTCTATTATTCCATCATTCTTCTCCTCTAATAAGTACAATTTCTGTTATATGCTCCTCCCTTCTCTTTCGTGGCCGCTCTGCAATATTTTTCTTACAAACTTTATTTCCAACATTTTCTTCGGCATCCTCTCAAACATCCTCATCACATGGCCAAACCATCTCACCCTTGCTTCCTCTACTATCTAATGTACGCCTTGTACCCCCACTCTTTCCCGGATAACTTCATTCCTAATATTGTTTCTCCTGGTGACAGCTAATATGCTCTCATAGTCTCTCTTACATTCAATATCCATGTCTCTGTTGTATATGTGACAATTGTTACAAAGTACATATACTGTACAACAATTCCTTACACTTCAGGGGGACTTTAATTCTCCATATCGGGCCTCTTACGTACGTATAAAACAACTCTCCCTTCTGTCCTCTTCTCATTAGACCCTCTCTACGTCCACCTTTCTCCTAAAACATGTTTCCAAGATATTTTACGTTCTGTAATATTCTCAGCTTTACTCCATGCAAGTTTATATCTTTACTAGGCCTGTCCTTTTCCTGGTAATTACCATAACTTTACACTTTACCATGCTAAATTTCATTCCACTCTCTTTCACTTCCTCATTCCATCTATTCCTCTACTTCCTTCTTCCCCCGTACCATTAAGTCATCAACAATCATCATGGCTTTTATTCTTTCCTCCTGAGTTTTCCTGCCCCTTTGTTCACGACCATTACAAATAATAGTGGTGAGAGGGCACTCCCCTGCTTTACTACTATTTTTTATTTTGGACCACTCCATCCTCCCAATATTCATCTTAACACAACTCCTGTTATCCTCTCACACATGCTTTTCACTCTCAATACAACTTTTCTTTCTACTTCAACCTCCTCCATCGCATTCCAAAATTTATTTCTATCCACGTTATCTCATGCCTTCTCCACATTTATAAATACCATTACCAAGTCTTTCCCAGATTCATACCCAGTGGCGGCTCGTGTATAGGCACTGCGGAACTGCAGCACCCCCTATTTCCACTTGATATTATCGATAGCATTTAATACAATGATTACGTTTTTCTTTAATTCTTTCTTTATTTGTATAGTACAATATATATTCCTTAAGCTAAATGTCAGTACTTCAGTAGCCATCCCCCAGTTTATGAAAAGTTACAAAAATCTTTGTATGGAATTATTCGCTCCACAGTGCCTGCACCGTGGTGTTTGACTGTTGTGCTCATGCGCACATAGGAGGGGGTGGAGAGGAAAGCAGGACTGCCAGGTAGATAGAGTACTGTTGCTCTCGCAGTGCCGGCTCTGGCGTGATGGTGGAAGGAAGTTTTTTTTACTCAGCGTGTGTTGTGCTTAAAAACCGTGTACTATATTCTTGAATGTGATAAAGTGAAGAAGAGTGTAGAATTAGATTAATATTCTGCTTCCAGCTATTCAATTTGATTAATTTTTTTCGGTTCTTTTATTTAACAAAAAGACTAAATGCACTTGCAGTACTTTCAATGGAGAAAAATTTCCTCGATTGTCATCCAGAAATCAAGGAGAAAATTATTGAACTTTTTGCTCAAATTAAAACAAGAAGAATGGATTTCATTTTTAAAAGAATAGATCAAGCCTGAACTGTAACAATTTAAGTTAAAGTAAGTAAACCATGTTTGGGTTTTTTTTTGTTAAGATTTTATCAAGTTCTTGAATAAATTTTCTTTTCATGCATGTTTTTTTCCTTTTTACACAATTTTAAAACAAAGGCTAAAAAAATTCTGGGGCAGCACCTCCACTAATTTTAGCTACGAGGCGCCACTGGTCATACCTTCTTTCCATCAGATGTTGTATGGCAAAGATCAAGTCTATTGTAGCGCTCTATTCCTCTCTCCACCTTTCTTTCATTTTATTTCTTATTCTTTTTTCCAGTATTTTTTGATATATTTTTCTACAATGGCACAACAGCATTGTGCCAATATAATTGGTATAACTCTTCTCGTCTTTCTTGAAAATAAGAATACTAACTCCCTTTTTTCAGTCTTCAGGTACCTACATCTCCTTTAAAATCACAGCTTTCAGCATCCTGTATAACAATGGTGTACCTAGTTCACGCATATCTCTTATCATTTCCAAAGTAAGTTCATCCACATCTGGTGCTTTTCCTTTTGTCAACCTCTTTAATGCGTCCTCCACCTCTTTCATGCGGGACCTCTTCCCTCCTCTTCTGCTATTTCTTCCTGATCCTCTGTTTAACTCTTATCCCTTGCCTCTTGCGGGTTGAGATATTATCGAAATATCTCATCCATAATTCCTTTTCTTCCTCTCCTGTCTTAAACTTTCTTCCTTCTTCATCCATCATTCTAGCTTCTTGTATTTTCTCTCCCCTGCCTTATAGAACACCTTCTTATTTCCTTTCATGTCCTATCCCAACATTTTTGTCCATTTCTGCATCCAATCCTTCCTGGATTCCTGCACCACATGCTTCACACTTCTCTTTTTCTCCGTATATTCTTCCTGTTTCCTCATTCTGATCCCCACTATTAGCTGGACTTGATTCCTAGTCCTGTTTCTTCTGGTGACAGCTAACAGGTTATCCACCTCCCTGGCCTGTCTTAAAAAAAATACTCGTCTACCAGCCAGGACTGAGTTCTCGTCTCTCATGTCATCATTTTGACGCACTTTAGTTGTGGTCATTCGAGATTAAACTCCAGCCTAACTTTATATCATAAGTTTTCTTTCGAATTATTGAGTTTGGAGCTACCATCGTTACAATGTTCTTATTGCCTTTAATTATAGGTTCAGTACATGACCATAGGGGGAAGTGTCAGATTTGGGCCAGCCTATAGTTTTGAATTGCTGTAATTATTATCAAACTCTAGCTAGGGCTTTGATAGCTACACAAGTTATATACTCTTGTGCCGTAACAACATATCACCAACACCCTGAGAGGCTGGTCAGGACTGATGGAACTCAGGTGTGTTAGCTATTCCTCTTAACTCCACTAAAACCTCGCCTACATATTCACTAGCTGTTCTTATAATGTTTAGTTTAGTGCACTATGTGTGTCGTTAATTACCGGTAGGTACATGATATTGTGACAATCAATGGAAAAAATATAATACAAAATAATATAATATAATAAAACCAAAACAATTTCACTGAATTCAGAACACAATCAACATTTTCATAATTTTAATTTTTGTTTAACATTTTCAGTTAAAATAATTATAGTCTTAGAACTGCTGTACATCTATCAATAAAATTGGTGTCGGCGTGGGTTGCTGTAAACACACCGACATCACTGTCATAGTCAGAGACGTGTGAATTCTATGCTGAACAATCAACATGGCTCTCATACTGAATAGGTTTCTTTATTGTGTTTGCTTCATCTCCGGAGGAGACACCATCAAAATCAGAGGGAAAGTGAATTTTGAGAGTATTCTATAGTTTCTATCCCACAAACACTTTCTTTCCTCAACTAAGCCAATCAAACTGTAATTATATTGGTTTGGATTAATCTAAATTATGTAAAAAGTCATGGGTGAAGGTAATCTTTCTTTAAAGTAATGTATGTAGAGTATCCTTTTAAGATTCATCTATGAGGAAACACACGCTTCTCAAAAACAATGTGAAAAGGATTTCAAGGATTTCACCATTAAAATATATTTTTTATACCATCTTTCCTGTTAAAAGAACAACTGCGTCACTGCCCGTCAAAAGCAACAACTTCGTAGTATTTGGCAGAAGACGGCAATCCCTTATACTAATAAGAAGCTAGCCTTCACAGAATCTGTCGCTAGGACTCTTTCTATTAGCTAGATTTTATTCTGTTGACGAGGGGAGAAAAAGGCAAGGGGTATGCCATATATAAACTATTGTGCGTATGTTTAAGGCATCTCCGGGATCCAAACATCTACACCGAGATCCCGCCCACGCACAAGCCACACACTGGCAGTCACAGTCCAAAATAACTTACATTAATATCACAAGTGTGCAGTGATATAAAACATTTAATTGGAATATGTAATACGTAATTAACAGGTGTCATTTAAATAAACCGTGTGTGAATAAACCGCCATCAACAGTTCTCTTTCTTCAATTTTCTTAATATACCGATTTAATTAGTGTTCGAACGCGGAGCTATAGACAACCTATACATCATCACAGCATTATTATATCAGGGAATTAATTCGTAGTATTTCAATTGACGCCCAAAGCGGGGTGATTGATTCCATAGTACTACAATTGACGCCCAAAGTGCGGCGCCATTAATTCCATAGTATTACCAAACTTACTAAACATGCTATTCGACTATACTACACAACTCAAACTACCGTAGCCCCATAGCTTCTTTGGTGCTGACTGACAGCTCACAGCTGACTTCTGACAGTCAACATTTAAGTGTATACCTAAATTTTGACTGTCAGCAGTGACAATTGCCAAACACATGTTTTTGCAGATCATATGGTTCGGCGTAGGGATACATAATTTGATCTGGTAACTTTTCAAATTCGTCAGCTGTCAGTCGGCACCAAAGAAGTCGTGGGGCTACTGTATACTAAGTATTATTACACAGAATCATGAAAGCACAAGCACCTAAGCTCCAAAGACAGAACCTAAACAATATCAGGGTATTTATCAAGGGGGGCACCAGCATCATTCCAACATATTGGAAACTGGCACAGTTATGTTGTTCCTTGTGTACTGCTTGGCCATAACATTACAAACATTTCAGCATCACTGATTTTATCTGTACGTACAACTGGCCTTAATTTATAGATTTTTTGATAGATAACTAATAAAGGTAGACAAAATAAAATATGACACACTTAGAAAATGGAAGACAGTTTCCTTTAAAAATACAAGCCTCAATGATAGTAATATAATATCAAGGTTCATTTATTTGTCTACCTGTGATTAGTGTCTTTAGAAAGCTGATCCAACTTGTAAGTATTGTTACAGCCTATGAACCAACAGATTAAAACCCTGAACAGAGCGATTTGTTCATGAAGAGTATCTATCTTCTTACAGACTATGGTCCTTACAGAAGGTGTCACATTTGTTTACCTTGAATTCTTTGCACATTCTCTTTTCTTTACCTTGATGGTATTTCTTCACTTAAATAGTTATTATTTCTTAAATTTACCAATTTACACAATTATTTAAACATTTAGCCATTGGGTATACTCGTTAAACATTTTCCAATCAACTGGTAGAATCATTCTTACTGATTGCTGGTTGGTTTAATGAAGTTAGGTTGTGTGCATTGTACTGGTACACCTGGTCAATCCAGGAACAAAGGAAGGAGTGGTTTCCAGGTACATCCATGTAACATACTCTGTATCTCCTCTTTGTCCAATGGCAGCAGTGCAAAGCGTGAAATCCATATTGTGTTGTTCCCTTTTATATGTTTCTATCCACCTTTCATCTATCTTCTTACACATACATATAACAAAATACCTCAAAAAGCAAAGAGGTTTTCCTTAAACAGTTGATTGGAAATAAATTTTGAGTTATGGGATTTGTTCCTAATAAAAATACCGGTATAAATACCAATTAAAGAATCCCCACCTACAGAAATGCATGCCTAATTAAGTTGATGTGTTTAAAGGTCAAGATCAGGTTAAGAAACAAAGAAAACACTATAGTATAAATAAATATTGTACACATTTTTTTTATTGGATTTATTATGAACTGGCCAGATTTAGGCGTTTCAAACTTCCAAGCACAGAGCAAAGTGTATAACAAAATATGGACATGAAAACTTGATTTTAAATTATAAAATTAAATTAGGCCCTAAATAGTAATTAAATCAATCAAGCACATTACATTCTAAATTCATTTGTAAGATAGTCTTCTTCCAAGAAAATAATGTCTATATTAAACAATTAACTTTCAAAATATAAACAAAGGTGTATAAAAATAGGTCTCAGAAGCCCCAAACATGCTAGGTATCCAAATATAAGGCACTACCAGCTTCTGTCACAATTAACACAGGTGTAAATAAAATGGAACACACAAATAGTCATCAGGACTTTATATGCCTATTCAAGTTGCAATTAAATGCATTCATAAAATCATTTAAATCTTTCTAAAATAAAAAAATATTTCATAATATACAACAATAAATAATCTATGTAGGCTATACATGCCAAAGGCATTGCAAGCATTGTGATTTACAATTTAATGAAAACATTTGATCAATTCATTAGATATGTAAAAATGTTTAATCAATCATATTAAGTCCCCAACAAAGCATACTATATAAAAATAAAACCATCCTAATAACAAAAAATTACACTAAAGCTGATTAACTTACATCTATTCTCCAAGCGTTTGGTATTTATTTTGTGCCTAGCTTATTATAGAAAATTGTTATAAATTGTATAAATACATGTCATGATCCGAAGAAATGATATAATATATATATATATACACACTAGGATTGTGCAAAGTCCATTTTTTCAATTCGAAGTGAACTCGAATCAAATATGAGATATTCCTGAAGCAATTTTTTTTTAAAGTTTAATGTTTGATGAAAATATTATACTTTGCATAGCTATGTATATCTACTATCTAGGTATTAAATGTAATTTACAAACTGCTATATTGGATAACTAATATATTTTGTCTTAAAATGATAAATTAAGTTATTATCACAAAAGGTAGTAAGTTATAATTATATTAGATATTTTACTCTTACACTAATTTATGATGGAAAAATTAGCAAAACATAAAAAAAAAAACATAAATGTGTCCTTTAACTTTAAATATTTTTTTGGCGAATCTTTGAAGGCCTAAAGGTCGAGTCTGGAATTTGACTCTCGAATCGAAGTCGAAGCTAATGAATATTCAAACCGAAGTTAAAGATTTTGAAGCTTCGCACATCCCTAGTATGATACACCAATGACACAAAAACCTTCCAGTAAAGACAAAATGCACTTTTTCATATTAAATCAGTTTTATTTTTGTGTTAAAACTGTCACTAGATTATGTGTGTGATGTTTAAAAACTATCGTTAAGTACCCATCAGTTTTCATGAGAAGGCTCATTACCCTCAACATTTTCATTGTTTGGACTAACTAAAAAGGGCAGACACCATTAAAAAACCAAATAGCAAACATTCATATTTAACTTCATAGACATATGTTTTTAACAAGACAAGTAAGAGAAATATGTGAATTTTAACAAAAACTTAAATTAAAGATTAGTCAAACAAAACACATTAACACACATTAATTATTATGTGGTATAGAGCACTAGGCTAAATCATGGTTTAAATTAGGAGGGATAGCCAGCACACTTACCTAGGTGATACTGGGGTAGAAATTGTTATATTAGGAGGGATAGCCAGCATACTTACCTAGGTGATACTGGAGTAGAAATTGTTAAATTAGGAGGGATAGCCAGCACACTTACCTAGAGTGATGTCATAACTGAAAAACAGTCAGCTGTGGACAGTCAGCTGTGGACAGTCAACCTTACAGTTCAACCAAGACATCAGTCTACTCTCCTGACCTGATGAAGCTGTCTGTGACAGTGAAAGATTGTCCTTAAAAATGTGTTTATGTGTTTTATAATGTTATATCTAAACAATGTATACTCCAGTATCACCAAGGTAAGTGTGCTGGCTATCCCTCATAATTTAAATCATTAATTATTATAAAATCCAATCAAACTGAGGGACAAAGTAAAACCAGACCCCAAATATTGCAGCCATTTTGTTTGTGTGTTACATAAGTTATCAACAACTGAACACATATATCTGACAAACTTAACCGACACAATACATTTACAACTTGTTAGTTTTAACGTTGGTTATCAACACTCCTCAATGAAGGAACAGTGGTAGATAACCGATGAGTGATAACCTCAAAGCTCGTTAAATGGTCTACTTGCTGTAAGTCGTTACTCGGATTTTGTGAGCAAATAAATTGCCCGATTTTGAGAAATATCTAACTCTTGCCCCCACTGAAATAAGTTAAAGTAGCCAACGTTACAATATTTTAGGCAAGGGTTTCAAGTACCTCGGATTGAGGCTTTTTTAATGTTTGTTTAGAATAAATTAAACACATCACACTTTAAATTGTTCAATTAGAGGTGCACAAAGTCAACCTTTTTTTTTTAATTTGAAGCAAACCAATTCAAATATATGAAAAATATATTTTATCATGTATATTTATATACTTTTATGCACTAAAATTATTTACTGCAGTAATGTGATTTATCAAGTTAATATCACAACATTCAATTAGAATACTTGAGATTCTTTGATGTAATTATTATTTTTAACGTATATATAGAAGTTCTGAATGGCGATAATTTAATATATATAATGAGTATTTTAAGCTTAGCTAAGCTTTGTAATTGCGAAAACAGGAATTATTTTTTAAAGCCATGTTGGAGCTGATATTTTTCTAAGCCAAGTCGATGTGTTGACACTTGGCACACCTCTAATGTCAATGTAATGGAGAATGTTGCACACAGGATTAGAATATTTTCTATAAATGCAGCTTTACTAAATCTTTGTTTAAATAATTTAACCATAAAAACAATGTTGAAATAATACATTCATCTGAATATTCCAACAAAAGTAACAAATGTCAATTCGCAGTTGAAGGTTCCAGTCTATCGGTAATGTCCGACTGACCGACAAGAAGAGTGTCTCCTAGGAATGAGTCACTTGCTGCCACACTTACAATAAATAATGTCACTAAGTTTTCTCCCCAAACCTCTATGGAAATTCAGCAATGTCGAGTGAAAACAGCCGCCCGCAGCCAAGTGCAGCCAACGATAATATATTAACCTACTTTTAAAATACACGTTTGAGTCTCCATGTACTGTTCAATAACTTCTCAGTCCAAGCCATAACATTGATACCACCCGAAGACTAAGTTGTCGGTAAAAAAATAAATAAAATAATAACGTTTTATTATTTTATCCATCTTGTAGTTTGTTTGAGAATGTGTGACAGCCTTTGTTAGTAGGGCAACATTTTACTTCTGACATTGTCTACGGTTTTCTCTTTACATGGATATAAAACAAATTAAAACCTTCACAACAAGGACTACCAGTACACCAGAGCTTGTCAACAAGGACTACCAGTACACCAGAGCTTGTCAACAAGGACTACCAGTAGACCAGAGCTTGTCAACAAGGACTACCAGTACACCAGAGCTTGTCAACAAGGACTACCAGTAGACCAGAGCTTGTCAACAAGGACTACCAGTACACCAGAGCTTGTCAACAAGGACTACCAGTACACCAGAGCTTGTCAACAAGGACTACCGGTACACCAGAGCTTGTCAACAAGGACTACCGGTACACCAGAGCTTGTCAACAAGGACTACCAGTAGACCAGAGCTTGTCAACAAGGACTACCAGTACACCAGAGCTTGTCAACAAGGAACTACCAGTAGACCAGAGCTTGTCAACCATCAGTTAATTTCCTTGTGGCTTTGTGATCCAAAAGGAGGATCTTATGAATGTGTTTCGAGCTACTTCAATCCTGGCCAACGCTCGTGAGAACGTCTACTGAGCGATGGCTGGCCGCTCTCCCTCAGCTTCCTCCTCCCCCTCCTCCGGAGGTCTGGACCACTTGATGAGCGTCTCCGGGGAGCGATACAGGAACACCAACTTGGCGAACAGATCCTCCTCTAGGGCAAACTCACCGCTCTCCCGGACCAGGTAGATATCCAAACACAGCTGGCGGAATAACACCACATATCACAGTTACACGCTCGAACATGATCTGCCCACAACACCACATATCACAGTTACACGCTCGAACATGATCTGCCCACAACACCACATATCACAGTTACATGTTCGAACATGATCTGCCCACAACACCACATATCACAGTTACATGCTCGAACATGATCTACCCACAACACCACATATCACAGTTACACACTCGAACATGATCTGCCCACAACACCACATATCACAGTTACACGCTCGAACAAGATCTGCCCACAACACCACATATCACAGTTACACGCTCGAACATGATCTGCCCACAGCTCCTCACAACCGTCTGTTTACTCCAACTGGACTGTCACTCGCTACACAACGTTTTATACAGGCCCAAAGTTTTACAGAAAGATTTACTGTCAAGATTTTTATAATTATTGTTAATTGTGGGAGGAAATTAAGTTATATATGCAGTAGAGATGGGAAGCAAAAATCCTTGATTTCTCTAATCTATGGTTTTCGAGGGATTCGTAAAATATCTCAACATAACGTTAGCTTGATATAACGTTTTTAAACAACTGGTAAAAGAAAGAACAAGTGAATGATCTTGTGTATCTGGGCAGAATGTTCTGTAAACGTGGGAGGATGGAGGGTGAAATCGACAGACGGGTGAATGCATCTCGGAGAGTAGTTGGACGTATGTGGACTATTGCAAAGAATGAGGTAGTATCAAGAGGAAAAGATGGCGGTATATAAAAGTTTGTTAAACTCAACATTATTGTATGGTTGTGAAGCGTGGGTTTGTCAGGAGAAACACAAGAGAAAGGAGAATGGTGTGAGATATCTCAGAAATGTGGAAAAAACTCATATGGACAGAGTCAGTGATGAATGGATGAAGGAGTGCGGTGTGAAAGGGAATACAACAGGTCAATGTGAAAGAAGCGTCTTACGTTGGTTATATTGAGAGGATAAGTATGGATCGAGTGACTAAACAGACATATGAAGGTAGAGTGTGTGGATCAAAAGAAAGGAGTAAGCCATGCAAGACATGGCTAAATATTGTAGATGAATGTGTGAAAAAGAGAAACATTAAGAGTTTTGAGAATAAAGAGCATGTATGACTGAGTGTATGGATGTTGTTGAAGCGAAGGGGGAATGCAAGGATAGGGAAGTGTGGAGAAAGTTTGTGAGGATGGATTAATTAAGTACGAAGCTGTTTTTGAGCTATATTCACAGTTTCTTGCATAACCCATAAGGTAATGGTTTGATGATAAACTTTTCTAATTAAGGAAATTGTCCATTTTCATTTGACGTGGAAATGCAGAGCCATGGGAATAAACGTTTATCTTCAAGAATTTTCATTGTTTTGCAATTTTATTTTCGGAAACGGTTTGTTCAAGAATAGAAGCGTGTTGATTAAGTTATACTTTTTATATACACAACACCTTCTCTATAATTTTAACAGTGATCAAATACCAATAGAATTGACATTTTTTCAATAGAAAACTGCCGACTTGATAATAAGAAATACGAAAATGTAACTATTAATAAACATCGATACATTCATTATCTTAGAAGAGGTGTTGAAAATATTAACAAACATATGATTTTTCCACCAGACCTGTCCGGTAGCTAGCGCCATCTACGTTTTCCTTGATCCGTCTGTTCTTGTTAGCGCGGAAGGATACTTTGGTCGGTTGGGAAGCCACACCACGCCTTTCACCCTCCCGCCCACCATCCCTTAAAATAGGTTTTAGACTTGCACTCGACGGGGCCAAGGGCCTTAAGATAAAAAGTTCTTTATAAATGTCGGTAAGCTCATGATAGATATAATGAACAATTTGATATTACCACGTTAAAAAAATTAGCCTAAATCTATCAAATGAAGCTATATTCCATTCACGGTAGGAATTACTCTCTGAAAGGTCTTTTTTCCTACCAATATCCTACTATATAGTAGATTTATGGTAAGGGAAAAAGGCCTTTCAGAAGTCAATTCCTACGGTGAATGGAATATATATTCTATTTTTATTTTAGCCAAAAGAGTTAAAAAAAATATTTATAAACCCTACAAAAACATTGACCTTAACTTGCTCTTTGTTCCATCCCCGTCTAAAGACAACCCTTCACGAACACTTTAGTGTACTTGGACCCTTCTAACCTGCTTACGAGACAGTCGTCACCAGGTCTAACAAAAACAAGATGGTTGATAAAGAGTTGTGTAGAGATGTATAGAACAGACAGCACTGCCGACAATATTTATATCAAGATTACTTTTGAGAGCATTCCAACAAATAATTAAAACAAATGACATCAACAAATATGAATGTTATGCCTCGGCATAGCAACAACATTAATTAGAGGTTCCCCTACATTGAACCTTTATATACAAGCATGCACATCAGACAGGGTGATTGAGGTTTTCTTGATAAACTACTTTAACGTTTCATTGCGTCTTATTACCAGTTTGGGCTGTATATATACTCTACTTATGCTATTGAATAGGGACAAGGGAGCCAGCATTTACAGGAAATGTTACCACATTTGCATAGGTGTGAAGGGGAAACCATTTAGTACACCCTGCCCTCAGTACACCCTGCCCTCAGTACACCCTTCCCTCAGTACACCCTTCCCTCAGTACACCCTGCCCTCAGTACACCCTTCCCTCAAGTACACCCTGCCCTCAGTACACCCTGCCCTCAGTACACCCTGCCCTCAGTACACCCTGCCCTCAGTACACCCTACACGGGATTCACACCCTGATCTCATCGTCTCCATTGACCCTGTTTTAACACAAGAGAGACATGTTAGACCGCGAGACCACCGATGCGGGGTCTTGGTAACCTTATGTACGATAAAACCGATAAGAACATTAAGAAATATTGTGAATCAATTTAACTAGGAGCATATTGACGCATGCCAACTCTTGTGTCAGGCTGGACTGACGACGACTTAGAGATCAGGGTTCATATCTTGGCTGTGTGCCGATAGTGGTTTTTTAGTAGTTTCCCGCACTCTCTATACTAATGCGGGTACTTTCCCTTACTGTCCCCTTAAACGCTAATGTACATATGCAGGTAGTCTGAAAGGGTAGTAAGACGCAGAGCGTGTAAAATAATATACTACAAAATATCGCAAACATTTCAAGAAGAAATAAATGTGAACATTTAGTGCTATACAATCTATGTAGATCAGTGAAAACAAGAATACAAATCTGTACAAAAGTAAAACATATTAGTTAGACACAAATAATGTACAGAGGAACTCCAAACGTTTCCCGGTTAGTTTCTTCTTACTATTAATATAATAGTGTATTAAGATAAAGTATGCATTTATAACGATGTCCATGTTATTTTATGATTAGCAGACTGAAATGAGACAAACAATATTCATGTTATTTATAGTTTACCTCCACAACTGTTATTACACGATAAATGTACAAGTAAGAAAGTTAAATAGTAGCATGCACGAAACGCTAAATATTGTAGTTTGTACCATATCACAGGAGCTACTCCCAATGAGAGCTACACATGTCACACGAGCTACTCCCAATGAGAGCTACACATGTCACACGAGCTACTCCCAATGAGAGCTACACATGTCACACGAGCTACTCCTAACGAGAGCTACACATGTATATCCTTAAATGACAAATGAGCTACTCTTAAGGTGGGATGGTCAGGGACGTGTGACAGTTTTTATGATCTAACATATTTTTTGGCCAAAATAGATAAATAAACTATTGCTCCAGTACAAACATGTAGTTTAACTTTCTTCACATAATGAGCTCAAAATTTCTTGAATATCTGTCAAGAATGTCTTGGGATCTAATGACAACTTTATATCTTCATTTAAAAAGTTTCTCGTCCAATGCCACTATGCTTGTGACAGATATTAAACAATTGTTGATATCACCATGTGAAGAAAATTATACTATACGTTTGTAGTGGAGCAACGGTTTATTAATTTTGGGCCCAAAAAGTGCAGAAAACACTGGCATCTTCACAAATCCCCTTCCATCCGACCTTAACGAGAGCTACACATGTCACATGTCTTGTTAGTGAACAATAATTGCAAGAGTTGGTTTTGTTTTGATTAAAGATTCAATCGTAGTTTTAGCAATGCAACGATATTCTGCAATCATAAAAATGTTGCATTTTCCTAACGCTCTACTATTTTTGTTGTTGGAGGTTCTAGTTTAAAGAGAAAGTTCACTCCCAGTAAAACACTATTTGTACATTTACACATTAGAACAATCAAACATGCTGTAATAACAATATTGTACATAGTAACCTTACTTACCGACTACTACAACAAATACTAGCTCTGTAAAATATGTACACAAAGTGGATTGTTCTGTTCGGCGAAGATGCGTTGCCGTTGTGTCGAGATATCAAGAAATGGCAAATAGTATGGGAGTTTGGAGTTGTTCAACTTTTTATAAAATGGACATGCTTTGAACAAAATGAGATTAAACATCTGGTTAATTTGATTATCTATCTAAATATTACCCACCTCGGTGGCCGTGTGGTCTAATGGGCCCACTACTCTTGTAATAGGCTAGAATGCCAATGTCTGGGAGATCGAGGTTCGATTCTTGGTTGGGTGTGCGGAGATTTTTTTTCCAAAATGCTTTTACACTCTCCCTTTACGCAAATATGGGTACATTTACTTTAATATAATCTTCCTTATTCCTAGCCCATTAGAGTAATTAGTACATAATCATATAATCCGAACGGGTTGTAAGCCATGGTGCTATGGGTATATTTGTTTCTTTTCACCGAGTCCCACAAACTGTTCAGGTTGTATGCTTATATGCTAGGGACGAGGAAGGTTTAATTTATAGGGAGTACACCCAAATTGCGCCCACCGAAGCAACTAATAAAAATATTTTCAGCTGAAATATTCAACTTATGTTCAATTACCGCTGTTATGAACTGTTGTGTGCTTTACAAATTAATGTTTATAGTTTTCATTTTGAATATTTATATGAAAAATATGAAGTAACTAAATATTTTGAGAGTAACCTTATTTATCAGATTAGAAAGAAATATTACACAGAATTGTGAAATATATTATTTCATAAATGGTTTTAATGCATTATACAATATAAAAATAAGCACAATATGAATTTTTTTCCAGTACAAAACAATTGACAAAAAATATTAAAACTTAAATTTGGCTTAGATGATATTTAATATATTCAATTTTGGTTCGCTTCGAATTGAATATAAAACTAAATAACAAAATGTGACGCAGTCCATATGAATAAATCGTTTGTGAATCTTTCTACCGAGTTATTTCGACCGGGTTAAGAGCGTAGTTTCTGGTTTAGTAATAATGTATTCTTTGAGTTAATAAAGTTAAACCAGGCACAATAAGGCGACGAAGCAAAGATGGTTGACGGAAGAGCGAGGGAACCAAGAAAACCCAGATTGTTAGAAAATGGAATAAATTACAACCACATTTAGTGTATGTACACAACGATGACTTGTCAAAAAAATATTAATTCAGCCAGAAGGGGAGTATGTACAAACATAAGTGAATGAAGCGGCCATGTTTGATGAATCAAGTGTTCTATAACTTGGATATCAGTGACATGTCACTAAGAACTCGTCTAGAGAAGCTTCCACTAACAGAAAATAGGCAAATATATTAAGCAGGGTCTTATATTTGGGAAAAATAATTTAGAGATGGATAAATTAAAAGAAATAGCAAAAATGTAAAAATATATGCTAAAAACGAAAATTTTAAAAAGTATATATGGATATAGAAAAAAACAACTTATAAAATAGAAAATTAAAGTGAATGTAAACTAAATTGAATGGAAAAATAATATTTAAACCATATCTCTGACTTTAAAAACTGTTTTGAGGAGCTTTTTGACAAGTTAGGAAGCAACAGAAGAAAAATTGTTTTTAGAAAACGTTAAGACAATTAGCGGATGTAAACAAAAGTGTCAATTAGGGTAAATTATTCCAAATGAAACTAAACGGTGAGAGGAGTGTGAGAGAACGGATGAGAGGGGGCAAAGCCACGGGGCAACTCGCCCGAGGAGCGGTCGCATACCTGCAGGATACGATCCACATTTGGCATGTCATCAAACATGATGGTGTTGCATATCCCAGTGAAGTTACCGCGGATAACATTGCTGGCAATTAGAACCAGCGTGGTGTACAGCCCGATGATACTAACAGAAACAATACAGTGACACAGTTAGCAAGTAGTACCACCTTGCTAGAGATGACACACACACTTTCTGGAGGACAGGTCAGAATACTACTTTCCCTGGGGTATGTCAGTGCAAACAGTTTAAATAATTTTGCTCGCACACTTTGACAAACAAGGCTTTAACAATTTTCTAGGGACAAGTAGACTAATATGACTCAAATACCTTTACTTTTGCAACTAATGATTGTGCCAGAATAACATATGCCAGAAAACCCCAACGCAGCGCAAGTGGGAGTGCCGAATTTTCACAAAAGAAAACGTCCTCGGGAAAATGTGTGATCAAGTCATCTCTAGTCTGACAAGTGTTGACATCTGGTGACATTTACCTGAAGTATTCTGTCGACGTAGGGCAAATCCTCGTACATGATTCTAAATGACATTCCAGTTGTGATACCTTTAGAGGCTTTCCAAACCAGAAGCACAATTCCAGTGTACAGAGCGATAATTCTACATGGAACAAACAACACTTTATAAAACATCACCTCTAATTAACCACATGTGTGTTTCAGGCACTTAATATGACTGTACATTATACAAGATGATTCTAGCAGACTCTAAACAGTGCCACGGTTGACCAATTTACATTTTAAAGTTCTTGGTTTGTATTCAGAAAACTAACCCTTGCACCAACATACATGTAGTCATTTAATTACGCTGCTTAAAACTCCTCACCCTCCTCCCTGTCCCTTGTCAGACTCGCCCTCCTCCCTGTCTCTTGTCAGACTCGCCCTCCTCCCTGTCCCTTGTCAGACTCGCCACTCCTCCCTGTCCCTTGTCAGACTCGCCCTACTCCCTGTCTCTTGTCAGACTCGCCCTACTCCCTGTCTCTTGTCAGACTCGCCCTCCTCCCTGCCCCTTGTCAGACTCACCCTGTCCCTTGTCAGACTCACCCTCCTCCTGAGATGATACTGAGCCCGGCCGGAAAAGCCTTCTCATTGAAGGTGTAGATGACCAATTGCTTGCAGCCGCTAAAGAAGGGCAGAGTCTTTAGGAAACTTGGCACAGGATTGTCACAGCCAGCTTCCTTCAGCTCCCACCAGAGCTCCTTACTGTCATGGTACAACCGGATCGACAGGTTACGATACGCTGACACCTCGTTCTCACCTGCCACAGCCATTATGAACGTAGAATGGTTATTATTTCTGTGCTATGTTTATACTCATCTAATGGTTGTGACAATCATCCTCACTCACCATCCTCCCCCATCAGTTGTTTGACCGCTGGCACCGTGTTCCTGTTGGTCACCTTGACAAACTTGGGCAACACGTCCTGGACTATGATGGCCTTGGTGGTCGAGGAGTTGACCCGAGCCAACATGTCGGCCAACACCTCTCTCTGGGGGTTTCTGTTACCGGCCGAGTCCACCGCCTCCATCACCCACTCTCGGGTCTCCTCGGTCACTCCAGACACCTCCGGGTTGTTGCTCGCCCGAGACACCTTCCAGGCCAGCTTGAACACGATGGGGTTTGCTGGACAGACAGACAGACAGACAGACACAGTGTTACTGGACTACTGATACACTCCCTGGAGGTTGTAACTCATATCCAGCAAATATTGGGCGACAAATTAAATGACCAACCTTTGAAACAACAACAACAAACATAATAAATACAACAGACATAATAATATGAAAATATGTTTGAATGAAGTGACACACAGTTCAAAAGAGATTAGTAAATAAGTGACTGTGCACAAAAAACTATATTCCTTTAATTGTTACAAAGCAACCACCTTCTTGAGACTCTGGTGAGAAAATACCTCCCCCCCAAGAGATTCCTCCGGAGGTTCCAAATGTGTGATCGACATCTACTCGGCACAAGGTACGCACCTGAAGCAACCTCCAGAATGAGCCTGTCCATGTCGGGCGGAGATATCCCCCACACGGAGGTAGAGTTGCCTCCCAGGGCTACCACCCCGACATCTTCGCTGTCGTATCCAGAGAGGAAGGTCTGAGCCACGCGGTCCGACTTGTACGCGTTGGCCATCTTGGTCCACTGCTGGTCACTCAACCTGGAGACGAACAACTCTTGCAAGACCACATACCACCCTTCCCAAGTTCCCGGTCAGACGGTGCTACGGACTAGCCCCTTAATGGTTTAAATTAGGAAAGGCCCAGGTTAAAAAGTTGAGTCTGAAGTAAATCTACAGTCCAATTTTCATAGGAAGAGGGCAGAAAAAAAAAAGCTATTAGATCTATTTTCACATATTAATGTGATCTTTAAGTGACATTTTTGAAAGATATCAATAATAATTATATAAAAATAAACTTGGGATGTAAAACTTTATTCTTCAATACCTTGATACCCTATATTCTCAACTGGTATCCAAAGAATAGAGACTCATTTTTAATATTACGAAAAGTCAGAATGAGTAGTAATCAATTATCTCTCATATTAGTTTAGTTGCTGTTATTTGCTGTATATTCTGGTTCAGTTGACAACACTGTTTTCTTAATTTAATATGCGTGTGTTTTGACAAATTGTTTATTATACCTTTTTTTAACTATTTATAAATGTTCCATTCAGTGAGGCTTTATTTGTAGGTAAAAATACAAACTCAATATTGGAATTACTGACGATTTTATTAATTATATATAACATGTTTGAATACATGGTAAAACGGATATCTTTCTTTGTTAAAATTAAACATGATTTTTTTT
>CABEEJ010009354.1:8549-18987 GCA_901482245.1 Timema douglasi
GTCCAATATTCATGTAAGCAGATACTTAGAGCCCCTTGTTCTTCATTCTTTGTCCATGACCTCAAAGTAATATAAGATTTGATCATACCATAAGCCATTCGACAACTACAACTTTATTTAACCGCAACAATTTAACAACAGAAAAATAAAACTCAAGCTATAGAAATCAGCAACAAAACTTTAAGAAACCCTTTTAATATATTGCAAGAACAAGTTTAAATAATATTGAATTAATTATTTGTGGTGTCTTTTGGTGATTTGAAACTTGAGTAAAAGATTTAATAATTTTATGTTTGATGTCATAATATAGTATATTATATATCAGGATATAATATGAGGAATTACAACAACCAGACAATAGTCTCTCCCCAGACTTCTTTATATCAGCCATTTTAATCCTCCTAAGAATAACCTTTTTAGAGCTGGGCTGTAGATATGAATTTTCTAGGAATATTATTTATTAAAATGTTTATATACAAGAGTATTTAATGTTTAAAGAACATCTTCTTTTACCTTATGAAACATTGTGGTTGCATCCAATGGAATGTGTTTGATTAGTACTTGATAATGTTCTAAATGTTCCAGGAAAATATGAACCTTATGCCCTGGATTAAGAACATTATTTGAATAAACTAAAAACATAATATAAAAAGATATTTCAATATAACTTGAAAATTATTAAGATAAAAATCTCTTTATACCTTACAAAATTATTTATAAAACACATTTGAGGTAGACACTCAACCATTAGTTATAAAATATTACCGTTTATGATATAGAATGGATATATTTAGAACATTCGAGACGGATCAAAACATGGAGGGTATGGTAGAAAATCACACACACATATATATATATTATATGGAATTTTTATCCTACACATAAGGTACAGTAGCCCCATGGCTTCTTTGGTGCTGACTGACAGCTCACAGCTGACTTCTGACAATCAACATTTAGGTATATACCTAAATGTTGACTGTCAAAAGTGACAGCTGCTAAACACACGTGTTTGCAGATCATATGGTTCGGCGTAGAATATACATAATTTGGTCTGGTAACTTTTCAAAGCTGTCAGTCAGCACCAAAGAAGTCATGGGACTACTATATATTGTTTCTACGTTAAATACATCCTACCTGCTTTTGTGGCTGCTTAGAATAGACTGATGTTAAGGGGAAGATCGGGGTTAGAATTCCGGTCGGATGGACTGAGGCTGGGTCTTCCTAAATGTTTTCCCACTTTTCCTCCACGCACATGTGGATACGCTTAATCTAAATCCAACCTTACTCATTCCTAACACACTAGGGGAATTAGTACACATGCTTATAACCTGAACAAGTAAACGAGATACTGAAAAGAGTCCCACTGCTAACCTGCCAGATAAACCGGTTTTGAGAGTATACCTGAACTAATATTCATACCTTTGAAATATACTTAAAAAATATCTCAAACAATAGAAAACAAGATTCAAATTATAAATCAATTACGTAATGTGCATTAAATAATTATCTACAATTTATTTTTATTTATTATTATTATTATTATTATTAATGATTTTCATGTATTTTATATATTTACGAATAAAAACATTCTAATCTCTTAAACCACAATATTATTTTAAGTGCTGAGTAAGCATAATTAGCTACCTCAATTTTAATGTTTATATATTTTTCACTGCTTGTGGTTTCATTTCCCACTAAAATTTTACTTTAATAGTCTTATTAGGACAGGCAAACGACACCATATTTTTTCATCAATATTAATATTTAAACTAGGTTGTGTCATTAATATGTTTTATATATTGTAGGCCTATATCTGATGGTCTGTCTTAGCAAACATATATTTAAATGAAATATTTTAGTCTACAAATATTGCAAATAGTGAATTATTAATCATAATTTTTTCTACTGAAAAATAAAAAAAGAGCAAATTTATAATAATTTTATCTTCCAAAGAAAATATTTGGTATTAAATAATACACTTCACATTTAATTTTTTTTTTTTCCATTTACATTACGTTCAAATAAAATTACGCAATAAAATAAAGTTTGTGAGCTAACTAATAGATCACTTTAACTAATTTAAATCATATTATATTTCTGAATAGCCATGTAATATTATATATTTTGGACAGTCGGCTGATTATTTTTTATTTATATGTAACATTTCCTGTTTCAGGTATTTCGAGGACAGATAACTGAGAGTTGCCAAATTGGACACTTATTTTTGATAAATGTTTAGTTTAATTTAAAGAATATTAAATTATAATTTACTGGAACTATAAATCCTCATTGTAAATACAAAATAAAGATGTGTGGATAAATAATATTCTGTCAAAAATCTGATTTTTCAAAAAGAGAATTCCAAATATTATCGGGGGGTTGAAAAAGCACGCTTTATAACTACGCCGGATGATTTATTTATAAATCTATGATAAAAGACTGAATTTGTTTAAATAAATACAAACAAAACTTGCTGCAAGAGAATTTACTAATGTAAAACATAATAAATATTTTTGATAAATTTATATGTAAAAATTGATTAATTTGAGCCTTATTTGAAATATAGTTTTGTTTAATTGAAAACTAAATGATATGATAAAAAATAATAAAATATAATTGTTTCTTATAAAGCTAGAGCACTGGAGTTTTGTTTTTTCTCGCATATTCTAATAATATATTTAACTTTACTGTTTTAACTTGTATATATCAATACTAATATATATTTTAAATGTGTTTATATAACCAAATATGTTTTTAGTGTTAGTTCTAAGATGACGGCACTGAAAACAATTAAATTATTTAATTAGTTTTTGAATTAAATTTTGAAATAACTTGGAAAGTTAGTTAATTCCTTTTTATTAAATATTTATTAATTGATTGTTTGAGAGAAAAACTATTTAATTGAATGCACCTTTTCCAATCAATGTAGTAAATACTTTAAACTAGTTTGACTAAATTTTATATTAGGTAAAAGCAAGTTATCCTAAAAAGTTCACTTTTTCAATCCTAAGTGAACTCGAATCGAATATATAAATACAAGTTGTACTATTTATTTGTTAGCTATTTAATGTTTGTAAAACTATTATATTGGGGTTATTTATAGAACTTTACCCACTAAAATTACTTGGAAAACTGTTTTGTTGCACACATTTTTGTAACTTTTATTTTATTCTGGTAAATAAAGCTACTATCACAGCTAACAACTATGTTATTTCAGATTATCTCACATGAATATTGATATGTATTACACATTACGTCTAAGAATAGCAGTAATTGACCATATATTGAATATTTAAGCCCTCAATATTTCTTATTAGGGAAGCTTCGTGTCAAAGCCCAAGTTTTTTTTTTCCAAGTGAAGTCGAAGCTGATATCTATTTCGAAGCCAACTCGGAATTTTAAGCTTGGTACACTCGTACTAAAAAGTAATATCGCATAAATTTTCTGTGTAGACTCAACATAAAAATCTTTGTTTTAATTTCATATGTCTACGCCTGCTTACGTAATGTTATTTAATACTAGGTAAAATTAACGTTATGTATTTGATAATTATAATTAGTAGTAACATAAAGATTGTAATAATTAAATCTGTACTTTGTTTATCCTAATAAACAAAGGTTCTATCATTATAGTTTTTTATATATATTAAATCTAATTATCATCAAACATACTACCAGATTATTAAACTAATTATATTAGAGATTTTATTTTTAATACATTTTTGTTGTTGTTGAATAGACACATTATTTTGTTGCAATAATCTTAAGAGCTGAAGACTATTATTTCAAATAACATAATTTGTGAAAAATTTAGTCACCGAGTGTAAGAGTGTAAATATTGGACTAAGTTTTGCTTGTGTCTCACTTTTTCTTTTATTATTTTTAACCATCGCACATTTTAAAATTGCATATTTTCCCGCTTGGTTTGGGTAAATATGTATATGTAAGTAAATAATTACAATGTGAATAACGGACAGAGCTCAGTCCATCATCAAAAGCAAAGGCCCTGGGATATAATATGTTTAAGAGTTTATTACATCTGTACCACCATCTCTACCAAATGTGGTAACGCTCGCCATGTGGACTCGTAAAGAAATCATGTTTATGGGACAATAAAAAATTGCATATTATATTATTTTGCGTTTTTGAAGGTGTTAAAAATGTATCGACTGCCCTTTAATTTTATTTTATTTCCTTATGTGCATCACAAGGTCATATGTCGTTACCAAATTTATTCAAATTAAATCGTTATTTAGTAGGAAGCAATAAAAAAATAAAATCTTAGTGCCCTCGAAATAAGTTAACTAACACATTTCCATAAATACTTTGCAGAGTCGCAAAAGAGAGTTCATAATAAACATGATTTTAAAATGATAATATTTGAACTGTATTTCTCTGCCACCTGAAGTAAAGATTTAAAATTAAGAAACGGGTTGAATCAAAGAGGAAAGGAAATACCGTTAAGTACTATTCACACTATACGTAACGTATTGTCACGGCACATCAAGGCAGCATCATGTTAAAACTCTGCACAATCAACGTCAACATCACGTCAGTGTTCTGGAAAATTTTAGCGGAAGCAAAGTGGTTTTACAAACATGATGAGGTTTAACATCGACCAAATTGCATTGATTGCGATTTTGCTTGACGAAGAAAAAGAAGCTAGGTAGAAGAACAGCCATAAACAGTGTTGGTGAGAAAGTGCCGAAACTTAGAATTTTGTGTGTGAATGGCATAGATTGTTCAAGGAATTCTAATAGGAAGAAATAAGCTTCTACAAATGTTTTAGAATGTCAAAATAATAATTTTAATGTTTGTTAAACAAAATTGAAAAGAAAATACAAAAGCGTATCAATATTACCACTGTAGTAGTGTTCTGGCCCTGATAAAACCGGCTGTGATTGGCCTAAACTGGTCACGTGACCACGCCTCCTCGATTGGCTGCTATAAATAGCCTCCTTCCACCCACCCCTGACCTACTTTCCACATCCATTTGATTCCCCCTCCTCCTCCCACTATTCCCTCTACAGCCCCCAACCAGGACCTGTTGGTTCTTGATGATTAATTATTAATGATTGTTAATTAATTATTGTTAATTGATTTTTGGCTAGGATTTGGGTGTTATAGTTTTATTCATTGATTTGTTTAATATAACCTCACGCTATGGCTGTTTTTTTGAATGAACATTGGTTCCTCCGTCACAAGGCCCTGTTGGGATGAACCTCTCCTGACGGCCTTTTAAATATTAAGGATTGTTAATTGATTATTGCTAATTAATTATAGGCTAGGATTGAGGTGTTGGAGTTTTTTATTCGTTGATTGGGGTGAGCAAACGGTCCGTAACGTTTCGGCATGAACCTCGCACTATGGCTGTCTTATGTTGAATGAACATAGACTCCTCCGCCACAAGACACTACAGGACTGCCCATCACGAACCTCATGATATGGCTGTCGGTGGTAGAGTGTGATAATTGGTTCTCCTGTCTTGAGACCCCCCTCCTCCTTCGCAACCCTGGCGCCTGTATGTCGGCCCGACAAGACAAGAATAGATATTGAGGTCATTGCCCCGGGCAACGGGGTTTTCCCTGGCGTCAGCTTGATGGCTCACGATACAAGAATATATCGTGAACTAGGTCAGTGTGTTGCAACCTCTTGGGTTTTCCCTGGCGCCAGGTTGGCGGGCAGACAAGACAAGTCGAGAGAAGAATAGATCGTGACCCTGTTCTTCTCGTGACGTCGATCTAGGGGGTGGGTATAAAGAGGGACGCCCACTTGGTTGTCTATTTATAAGCGTTTGTAGAGCAGCTCAAGATGGACAAGTTACAGCAACTGGTAAATATTGTCGACGCCGTGCAGACCGTAAAATTGTGTGATCTAACCGTAGATCAAAATTACTCGGTGGATAAATTAAAAGCGGTCAATACAAAGTTCGGGAGACGCCTAAAAGCCTATTTAGATGGAGAATTTTGTGTATTTTTACCCTGTCGTTTTGGTACTCTAACAGATGAAGACGTGTATGAGTTAAATAAAGAAAAACTGGTATTTACCTGCGCTGGAGTAAAACACGGTTCACCTACCATTGTGAAATTTGAACGCGTTTAAGAGATGCGGCTGTTAACAACATCGGGCAGCGGAGAAATTAATACAGAATGTTTAGCTCTCGGGGACGCTCACCATGCTTCTATCTGGCTATATTAATTTAATGTTTGTGGGTCATACGATTGAGGGGCGCGCCTATATGACGGTGGAGAATGTTCACAGTGTGGCGGTGAGTGATAAACATGTAATTTATAAAGTAGAGGGGTGAGGCTACATATAGTTTTGCGACTCTACCTGTCACACGATAAGAGCGATGGAAGTACTACCCTACGAGAGAATCGAGGAATCGTACATATGTGATATGACGTGCACCGTGTATAATTTCCACAAGGGGGACGTTGTGGCTGTGTTGCCCCGACCGCCACCGCCGCCCTTCCGAGCTCCACACCACCCGCCACATTCCTTCACGACGCCACCACCTCAGCCCCCAGAGACACAGGCGTACACACATCCAGAGTCACAGGCGTACCCACCACCAGAGTCTTCTGTTTACCAGTCAGTAGAGTCACCTGCATGCCCAGCATTAGAGGCGTCAGATCCATAGGCGTACCCGCCGTCAGAGTCGGCTGTATACCAGTCAGCAGAGTCACCTGAGTACCCACCACCACCACCACCGGAGGAGGTAAAGTCTGAATAACCCGTAAATCTCGAGGATTTAACAATTTATAAAAATTATTCAAATGTTAAAATTATAGGTGAAACACCCAACGCCTACATACTCGGTCTGGGCAGTTTCGGTAACGTTTTCCTTCCAAAGTCAATCTATTATTTGGATTATAAGCACTTTAAATATAAAGCACGCTGTATGATATATCTTCGAGGACAAAGTGTGATATTTAGAAGTGAATTAATAAACTAGACACGCTCTGCTGCCATCATTGGAGATTAGAGTTTGTGAGTAGAGCGAGTGTTTATTTCTTTTGCTGCATCTCCAACTGACATTATGCCATTTAAATGCTGCGGATCCTACGTAAAGCTCTCCAATCTTATTCGGCACAAACATCACCCCTCCAAATGCTGCTCACCAGGATTTCTGTTGGGACGAGGAGGTATTATGCAGTGCGTTGGAACTGAGGAATACAATCGTGGCAAGTGCTTAAACGAACTTGAGAAAAACAAAAGTTATAACGTTGTGCTATCGTAAGAGAACCGAATGTTATTGTGCTTGAGTTTGAGCTTGCGTCGTTTTGTGCACATTCTGTATACTCCCAGTTTCTGTTGCTCAGGCAGAACGATCTTTTAGCGTGCTTTGCAGAATACAGAACTGTTTGAGATCAACAATGGGTCAACAAAGACTAAATGATCTTGAAACATTATCCATTCCATCAAAACCTGCACGGACCTTGAATTTTGACTCCATCATTCAAATGTTGGCTAATTGAAAATTTCAAAAGACGAATTTTATATAAATCATTTATATCCAAAGTTGTTAAGTCTTAACTAAATTTATTAATTTAAAAATGAGAACCTGTGTAGTAAAATATACATACAAAGGAATCAAAAGGTAAGCATTATATTTAAAGTTATTTCCTAGCAATTGTCAATTTAAAATATTTGTTGCAAATGTGTGTATGTTAGTTGTATTTCTGAAAAACTCTCGTGCAAAGTTGGATGGTTAGGAGTTGTCTTAGGAGAAACATCTGGAATAATTTTCTTAAAATCGTTGTTAAATTTAAGTATAAATTTTGCTCTTTGCATAACGATATAAGCTCTGAAAAGCGCACAGTCTTAGAGGTTCCTTTTTTTTAAAAGGATGATGAGGGTTCTGAAAAGTTTTGCATTAGAGTAATGAAAAGGGGGCTTGACATTTGCCCCTGGGCTCTTAGTAGCTCTCGATGGCACCAGACGTGACGTATAGTGTTAATAGTGCTTCCCACGGTAAAGGCAGTGCCTAGGGAAGGGGGTGTGAAAGGGAAAGGACAAAATAATGTACCCAGACTTGTTCAAGACTCAGCTTTTGTAAAGAAGCAATTAAAAGCTATAGGAATTTAAAGTCCAAAACATGTGTACGTTAGCTCAGAACAAGCCAGTAGTATGTGCTACGCGTTATCCCATTTACCCGAACTGAAGATATTGAATGGTGTGACTAAGTATGTGATGTATGACAGTGATGATAAATAGCATGACTTGTATGTGACGTATGACAGTGACGTCACAAAAGAATAACATTTATTAATTGAAAAATCGGATTTGAATGAATTATAATTATCTGTGCTATCAAAAGAGTATGACGTTTGAGGGGAGGGTGTGACTAAGTTAGAGGTATTTAAATAATGTATTATATGACAATGACGTGAATAAAATCAGTTTAAAATAATATATATTATTATATCCATCCTAAACACGCACAAAACACCATAACCACCAGTACTGTGGTTGTTGTGCTTAATAATGACGTCAAATTTAGAGGTCTTATGTAGAGTGAGTGTATGACGTCATAAAAGTGTGACGTTTTATTTTGGTGTATATTAATGTTGTACCACGTATGAAGCATCATATCCACCCATTATAAGGTTGTTATGTTTATTATTGACGTCATATTTAGATATACTCTAGAAAGTGGGAAACTTATAATTGTTTAAAGAGTGATGTGGCTCTTACTACAAATATAACATTTAAATAGAGGGAAATATTACTAGAAATGAAAGATAAATATATATTTTATTATTATTGTAATAAAAAATACAAAATTTTCACAATTTATTTTTGTTATGAATAAAAATACAAATATCATCGAACAACGATATATAGTCAAAATATGGGATAGGATTGGAGGGGTTGACAAAATATTTGTAGGGAAGGACATTCCTTATGAATACCATTACATTAGGATGATTGAGATATTTTACGGGGCGTGTGATATATTGTTCAATACCGTAAAGAATTTTTAATTCGTCCATAGACAGGTATATCTGGATTTTTTTCACTCAGGCTCAATTTACACATTCCAAAAAGTATTTTTACCACTGTATTATAGTAATTTATTTTCGACTCAAAGTTTATACAGTTGTTCTCCACACAATAGGACCAAAACGTCATTTCTTTAACGAAAAAGTTTTTCTGGGGAAAGATGAATATTAGACGCTTAGAATTTGATGAAAACATCACGTGAAAGTAAAAGTTGCGGTTAAGAAATAGGCCTAACTCTACGTGTTTGTTCTGTTTGTCGTTTAGCTCAAAAGTCACGGTTTCGAACGAAGACGACGCCAGTTGTGAATCCTCAGCTCGATTGGACAAGAGATGATCCTACACCGTATTACAGCTGCACACCAACTTCTCCCTCACTGTCTGCTTCTGGACTGATGACCTGTTATCAACAGTCGTAACAATTAAATGTAGTATAGTCGTCGTTGTCATCGTCTTTGTTGATTGAACAAAATTTATACAATTTCTCATCGCTGTGAGATCTGAATAATCCTGCTAAGGCGTTTACATGTTTCAACACGCACGGGGTGATTTCTGACAAGGAGCGGTACATCCCCAACAATTGGAGTTGACCAAATAGACAAATGGCATGTATAATCCTCTCGTAGAGGAATGAATGTCCGCCCTGTGAGACGGGACAAGAAATTGCCTTTTTTTATTATATGCCTAAGGTACAACCTCTATATCTAAATTTAGCTTTAGAATTGGAACCAAAATGGAGTATCACAGTCCAGTGATTTTATTGAATTGATAGCACGAAGATTGTATGTCGTCAATGAAAACTATCACCAGCTCGGTTAACACCAACTCCTTTTTTGTGATGACGATAAATCAAAAATCAAATATGGCCAACACGTTGATGATCATCTGTCAGATAATTGCATACAAATGATTAAATAAAACTCTTGTATAATTTTTATATCTAATGCTGGATCACACGTTTGGGCAGCCCGGAGCGTACAGATTGGACAGCTGCCAAAGGGACGTTTGAACAGCGTGAAGGAAAATTGGTAGTTATTGCACAATTCGGTGACGGAGAACAGGTCTGTGAATCTCCTCAGGCTCCAACCAGCGACCCTTGGTAACGACAGACAGACAGCAATAGTGGCCACACACACTGGACGCTATGGCTCAGAATCATTTTCTGTTGTACGTCCATCTTCTCAAATGTTTATTCATGAGTATAGTCATCGCTAAGCTCGGTCGTCTGGCATATGTATCAAAATAGGCCCCAAATTTAGAAATATATAAAACCACCCAATGGGATCCGGGTTTAGTGTGAGGGTCTAGATTTACCACAAATAGGGTGGGACGAGTGATATTTTGAGGTAATTTTGTAACATTAGCCGCTAGCTAATATTACAATATACTGCAAACTTACCCAATTCTACCAAGACGTCCACGGCCATTCCCAG
>CABEEJ010009355.1:0-16137 GCA_901482245.1 Timema douglasi
CATATTGTATGTCTCTATTTTCTGAATAATTAAACTATCAAAACCATCTCCGATATACTCGGTATTTTATTTCATAACCCTAACAGGCCCTAGTTAAATTATATTTGACATTAATATATAATAATAATAAATATATTTTAAACAATTAAAATTTGAAAATACAACTAAAAATTAGGGCCTAGTAAAATGTTGGCTGAGATTGAAATCATTTTGCATTAGACATTGTAACCTACATTGTTTAGGTATTTTTTTAAATCTCTGATGCAATATTTTGTCTGTACTATTTATACTAACTTAGTCCTAGTATATATTTAGCAAGTTTTTTATTGGTAGGTGTTTGTGGCAAAACTGTGTCAGTAGATAGGCCATGTGGAGTATCATCATCATTACCTAAGAGATAACAAAATAAAATAACGTAAGAAAGGAAAAGGAAAAGCAAATATAAGGTCAACTAAACTGTGTTACAAGTAGCCTAGGTACATAGCCTACTTAAATTAATAAAAATGTATTGTGTATAAACATAAATTAATTTTACTTAATTAGATGTTTTTAACCACAAAGACTAACTTATATAGGTATTTAAATTGTAAGCCCTGACTTGCATTGAGCTAAGTCATTTTTTATGTTATCTCGTACCGGGCGCTGTCTTATCTTTGACTTGGTTCGACTCTGACAGTGGGGATGGTTTTTTACATTGTGATTTATTACTGTAGTTTTACTTCCTCTTTCTATGCAAAATTGACTGCTTTGGACTGAATTTGTTGTAGATAAGTCTTATAGAGTTTTATAGTAGCTTGAAAAAGTGAGTCAGAAAATGTGTAAGGGCCTAAGCAGAATAACACAGACTAGGCTTACTTTCAGCTTGATGTGCCTGTCCATCAACTGATTGAATTTGAATGCTAGGTGGATATGCAACTGAATTTGTCCTAGTTCCCTCTTCATTATATCTTGAACGAAAGAAAAAAATATATTCAACTTTAAATATTGTTTTATGCATCATTCACCATAGTTTTAGTCAAAAGTAAAAGAGCCTGGAGCTCCTAAGATCAACTGGGATTTTGGAAATTTACAAATTAGTTTTTGAGTAAATCTAAACTTACCATAAAAGGTAGGGAGTATATTTTAAGGTGCTTTGAGCTGAAGTTTTTGCACTCATCAATAAATGTTTATCACAAATCACGTAATTCTGGTATACCATTTGTTTTGAATGCCTTAAAGAGATTAGGATTAGTGAATATTCTCAACCATATTTCATATATGTTGTTGCATGATATAGGGATTCTGTGTCTAATTGATTCTCCATCTTCACAATCCGGCACACAACAAATTTCTTTCTGCATCATGATTATAAATAAATTATACTTAAGCTTAAGAAATTATATACTTAATCTTATAGGGCCTAAACGTGGAACAAAAAATGTTTTTATCAAATAAAGCATGGTTATAAATCAATTCCTATGTTATGTATATATGAATATGAAATCAATACATAAATAAAGCTATTGTTTAATAAATAAAACACACGTTTTAAAAGGAACCATTAAGAAAATGTAGCTCAATCCAAAATTAACCACAAAAACATTTTTGTTTATCATCACAGTCATAAACGTAAGAGTTTACGCATGACCATAAATAGGTAACATCTTTGTTGCAAGCACTAATACTATCTATCGATTGCGCTTCAACTACGATACGTGGAATCAGCAAGTCCTATAAGAGTGTGAACCCTATGGCCACAGTTTGTGCTGTATTCCTGGCTATGACGAGTCACAGAACCATCCTGTTGCTCGTTGGACATACCAGGTCGGTTTACTGAAGAGAGTCAGTGTGGAGTTTCGTCTTGTGGTGTGGATGGTAGGAGCGTGCCAACTGCAAAAATAATCTTGGACTGAACAGGATGTGAACACCGGACCACCGTAATAACTAGGCAGGGGTGTTGCATGAAATATATTTGGGGGAGGGGGAGGGGATGTGAAACAGTGTTTTTCCCAACTCTAAGCATTTCGAAATTAGAAAAATTCCCAGGTGGCAAAGGATAGTAAAAGAAGGGCAATGCTGAGAACTGGGGAGGGGGTGGGGCCAGACGGCTCCCACAATGTTTTTCAAATTTGGGGTGATAATCAAGCCTTGAACCGAACTTTTAGGCAACTGTACTTTTTAATTAATTTGTTTATTTGTACATACTGTATTTTTAAAGCTACAAGGCTTTTTCAGTGCATAAGAAAATAACTTGAATTATTACTTATTAGCAATCCCGCATGGCGCTGCCCGTGACCCACTGTGGTATAAGAATTATATAAGCCCCCCTCCCCCCACCTAGTGCACAATTTAATTTTGAAACGTTATCTTTTAAACATTATCTCTGAAACATAATTCTAATTCAGATTAAATATATTTTCTTCAAAAATTTGTTAAAAATAGCCTAATTAAAAAATTAATAAACAATTTTAAATCCAGCTAACCTATGTTAAGAATTTCAGATCTCTGCGAACCGTAGATTTGGCTGGGGATCGCACACAAACACACACATAGACAGACAAACACTTCCTTTTATTATTATAGATTTCAATTTAGTTGCGTCTGAGCTAAATATCCATTTGTGCTTAAATATATTTGTTTATGTTTGCAGATATCGTTCAAATCGTGTATTTTAGATCAAAAAATTTAACTGACTTTATTACAGCGGTTTCCAGTATTTTGTAGTTTATGACCACAATTTTTCTTTCTGCGGCCATAGCGACCTTTGATAGCTTGAAAGTTTTTAAGTTTTTTTCACTGTGTAGTACAGTACTACCAGCCCGGACTATCTACAGTTAACTACAACAATGGTATAGGTAACATTTAGAGGAAATGTACCCTTATTTGCTTGGAGGGATATTAGGTTAAACTACCCCTGGCCAGAATTAAAATCCTTACTTCACCTTCACCAACAAACCAAACCAAAAGATCGTGACATTAAACCTGCATGTCCACTAATGCTTGTTTTAATTACTATAAATTGCTTATAGTAATGATTATATGCGACTAATATGTAGTAAAAGAGAATCAAAAAGCCTGGAGTTGGGGGATGATTTTATATTATGCTAGCGGTATTACAAGGCTGCCACAGTAGGTAAATAAGTCAGCAAGAAGCTATGAGAATCGAATAGCCAAAAGGAATCCAAGCAGTAACTAGGTCATTTTTAGCACTTTAACAAGTTACATTTCTACTATGCATCTTCCTATAATCATTAAAATCTTTGAAAAAAGTAGATATAAAGTTAAAACCTCTATATTGTGACCTCACCCAAAACACGATGTGACCACCCAGTTGGAAACTGCTGCTTTATTATAACACACTTGGAAGCAATAATTAACTAATTAGCTTCCTGAGATGTAGAACTCGCTCATCAATTTATCAAAAAATTAGCAATTTGGCCATGTTTATTTAAAAACATTTTCAACTGTAATATTAAGCATAAAAAAATTGAATTTATCAATATTTCTACATTATTTTGATACCGGTCTGCCATGTCCTGCTTCATAACCTCGTGTAAGTTGCCCTAAAATGTTAATACTGGTACGTCAATAAACTATTCCAAACATATTGTTATTTAGCGCGTGAGGGGGAAGGGGCTTCCCCTGGCATTTTATTAAATAACTTAGGGGCCTATGGCAAATTCTAAATCAGTATGTTAAACAACATGATTATACAAAATTTCACACAAATCGAACACTAAATAACAAATTTAAAAATGTATCCCAAATTTGAAAATGTTAAAGGGTCAAAAAACACTTGTTTTTTGTTTAATGTAGTCTACTTAATAAAGTGAAAAATGATGAGAGTTGTAAAAATGTAAAACAGCCCTATTATTCCTCTTCCTTCATTGTGTCTTTGACCCTAATTAAATTGCTTTTCATGAAAGCCCATTTTAATAAACAATGAAATAAAATACATCAGTTCAATTCAAACTAGTATTGATAATTGCTAGAAAAATTAGTGTGTATTTCAGAAGTCAAACATTAACACTAACCTCAATGTCCTCATTTCATCAGTCAGAGATTTCAATAAGAAAACAATAAAATGTTGCTTAACACTCACTGCATTTATTCCTTCAAATTTTAATAAAGCCCCAATTAAGGCATTGGCTATACAACATATTATGATAATTTGAATCATAAAACTGAGACAGTCTAGCAGTCACGAAAGTCACAACTAAAAACACTAAACCATAAACAAAACTTTGGCTGACAATGCTGCCACTTCAAGCATTGCTGTCTGAGTGAAATTTTGCTACTGGGCAGCTCATGTTCCCTTATGATTCGTTTCCATACCACAACTAGACTACTTGATTAACTAATTCTGTGGTGTATTCTGAGAAAAATTAATAGGTATGCTGTACTCTAAAAGTGGCAGGGGAGATTTGGGGGCTGAGGACCCTCAACCACCGTTGTCCAAGAACGTCAAGGGATATATTTAAAGATGTGTCCCTAGAACAGTGGTTCTCGAACATTTATTAATTCCCCTTAACCATATGCTATCTTGGGAAATTTTGAGCCCCGCCTCACTCCCCCATTCCCATATTCTCTCTTCTTTTATTTATCCATAACGATAATTACCATTCATTCAGGCTATACCTATCGAGTGGCTACCAAACTGTTTGGCAAATTAGTACCAACTCTTGCAGATAGAGGGTATCATGTGGTCAGCACTACGATGACTCCAGCCATTAAGCTCGGCTTTTTATACTGGAGCCACTACTACTTTATTCAAGAGGGTCCTTATTTATCCACCCTGGGTTGAATCTAACCCGTTCCAAACCCACTGCTTCCCAGATAGTCTGGATGCGCCGGGAAACAAACCCGAGACCAATGGGCCAATATCCAGAACCTATGACCACTAGACCACATAGGCTGTCCTCAAATTGTAATGACATCTATATGGCTAGACATTTAAGTAAATATTAATGTCGGGGCTAAGAGTGGTATGGGCAAATTTCTGAATGCATAAGAGAGATAGAGCCTATTCAATTAGCCTAGTGTAATTAAAAACACACAGTTAGCAATACTCAAAGCAAACCATCATAATAAGAATAAAATGAAGTGATAAAACGATCAAGCGTCCATCAGATCCTGGTGAGAGGAAATAAGGTGGAATGTCCAACTCACGTTGCGATTAAGACTATTTCTTTAAGCCAACTTGTCTCACACAATGCTGCATGGAAACAAGTCTCCTAACTTGAGAATTTATTCTCCAGTAGCTATTTAGATGCGTAAACTCTGTCTAACATAAGGGAGATTATCTCGGACTATTAATACTTTATCGCTACGTCATTGGTTTATTGCTAAGATATTTACACAGATATTTTGCTGTAAACAATGGTGCACCCAAGGGGGAGAAGGGCAAACAGGGTATTTGACCCCCTCTCTCCATCTTTCCCCAACACCACAAATAATGTTAAGAGAAATTTAAATACTATTAAGTATAACTAAAATATTTAGCATTGAAGATGTTTCAAATGTATATGCTACATTTTAAGACCAGGCTTCAGATTTAAGCCTAATATTCAAAATATTTACCATTACACACAAAATTAACAATTGAAAAAAACATACAAAAAATAGATTCAATACCATTTGCAATATTTAAATCTCTTAAGTACTATAAAACTACTCCAAATGATTTATAAAAGCATTTAATATTCATAAATATTCTCGGCCTTCAGGGCTTAGGAGGCTGTGCAACCCCAAACCCGCTTTCTCCATCAAAATGTCATTCTTGTTACAGCCTTGATTGAATAACTCCCCCCAAAATAAATGGCTGGGTGCACCACTGATTAAGTAAATAATATGAAAATATATTTTATTATACCTTTTCCTTCTAAATCATCTTTAAATAGGGAAATCACACTCCTGAATTTTGGGATTCTTTGATGTATAATTATATAAAATCACAATGACTAATAAGTCGTTAATGTAAAACCAAAACTAAAATAACACTATTAAAACTCCACGATCCTTTCTACTAAAGAAAAACCAGAATTACCGTCAACTACGGATAAAGTAACCTCGCCAATAGCCCTACACCCCCACCCCCCTCTTTCCCACTCTATCAGTGCTGAAATGGCTAGATTTGAAAAAGTGGTTAAATGTGTTTGCCAAATACATGATAATACATGTGACTAGAATACCTAAACATTACTCAATGTATTTAATTAGTGTAAAATTTAAAGCTTGTTAAGTATACTAACTATTATTTTAAAATAAATTGTATATATATTTTATATATTTTTACTTAAACTATACTAAATTAGCTTAATAAATAAACATTAGGAACTTGAATCTTTTTTCAATAGTTGGCACAATGCTTAGCTTGCTTCACATGAAAATCATGACCTGGGATGTAAAAACCCTAGCTCATTGGCCAATTACTTATGGGCGGGCGGAAAGGAATGTGTTGCAAACACCTAGACATTGGGCAAGGTCATTAGAGCCTCCCTAGCTTTCCTTGTGGTTTTCAAACAGCTAGTCCTGGGTTTCCTATTGTGCTAAGTAGAACCTTTTGGAAGAAGAATTACTTACAACACAGTATTCTTGGAAAATAAACCAATATTAGTTTTAAAATTAATAATTCATTACATGTATATTTATTAACAATTTAAACATTAGTATTTACACAGTTCACACAGACAGCATTGAATTAAACAAAAAACTAGTCCATATCATTATGGGTATGCGGCGCAGGACTAGCATACCCAGAGAATATGCCACTCCTACGCTTTTTACAATTTACTACAGAAGGAATCTCCTTTCAATGTTTGATGATTTTTGAAGTTGGGATTTTTTTGTAGAGTAGGGATCAACAGTTGGTAAATTTTAAATTTATCTGTACAAGTCGTTGGTTAAAGACTTTAAAGACTTTCATAATAGAAAATAATGGGTTACAGAATAGCACTAGAATTTCCCAGTTCCAGATTTCAATTCTCACAAAATTCCCAAATTTCAAGCTTTTAACCAACATTGTGAGGAGGGAGGGGTTGGTGACACCTTCCAATCACCCCTCCCCTGTGCGACACCTCTGTACCTAGGTCTTGACGACATGAAATGTGACAAATTCTGCTCCCAGTAGGACATGACGCTTCGCTGTGCTGGGAAAGAACGTATGACTTCATATGCTTCAAAGTTATACTCCTATATCTAACGTAATATTATTCACCCTTTAATACTGTTATAGTATCCTTAAATAATATCATGCTGATATTGAAATATAGACTTACTCAGTCTCCACTTCTGGCCCATTCAACCCGAAAATTCCTCAACGACCACACTCGGTGCCAACACACAACTGACTCGGACGAGATACCTTTCCCAACTGACCTGTCAGACTCGATGACGTCATCACACATGAGATGCCGTGGGCGAGTACGTTCTCCAAGCTTCTAGCACAATATTCAAGGTTCGAGTTAAGCCTCCAAAGTTCTATTGTAGTACAGACGTTTTTCAGGCATGACGTCATTCCAGTCAGAGGAGCAGCGAGAGGAGAGACCATACCTCCCTCTTCTGGGATTAGGATGATATAAAATAACCGCAGTGTGAAAATGATGGCTCTCTTGGCGGCGATAGTAAACTAGGCATGCTACTGTTAATAGCCTCCAATCTTAAAATGTAAGATCTATATTATTCATTTTACAATAGTATATTTATTTATTCTTTCTAAATTCCTATTGGATTAAAGTCTTGATGGCGAATTTAACTTGATAATTTTAAATCTTTAATTACAGCTTAGTTTTGATCCAAATTGAAATGTCCTTTGAGTAAGCTGTAGTAGGTTTTACGGACCACAGATAAATTTAACGAGTATACCATGATTTTTGTTGAAAGAACAGTAGAGAAAATTCAAACATATTTCTTTGAAGACAACATTGATATTATTTTACCAAATTATTTATAGGTATTGACAATATCTATCGAAAGTGACAGTTGCAGATAACATGACTCGATGTATGAATATATTCAAATTGTTTTAGTGAAGTTAGTAACTAACCTCCGCTGTTATTTCTACCAAAATCATACACACTAATAATACTTCTCGTTTTGAAATGGGCACATAAGAAAAATTATCACTATTAGGATTAGAATTCTTTTAAATAATATTTGCTGGTTCCTGGTTTTGAATCTTTAAATATGGAGAGTTAATAATACTTTTAATATTTGCTAGTAAACCCTGTTGGAAAAGTACAGGAGTAAACGATAGTAAACCAAGAAAAACCAAACGAGACTTTGCCAGGAACTCTATATGTGGTTTGGTCTAGTTTTATATGGGACAGAATAAACTAATACAAAACATACCTTGTCTGGGTCAACCTAGATTTGTGGTTTGGTCTGGTTTTCTTTGGGACAGAACAAACCAATGCAAACCCGACTTTGTCTGGAGAATTCTTTATTTGTGCTTTGGTCTGGTTTTCTATGGGACACAACAAACAAGTGCAAATCACCCTTTGCCTGGAACACTCTTCACTCTTGATCTGTGGTTTGGTCTGGTTTTCTTTGGGACAGAACAAATTAGTGCAAACCAGACTTTGTCTGGAACACCCCTGATCTGTGATTTGGTCTGGATTCTTATGAGACAGAACAAATACAAACCAAAATTTGTCTGGAACACTCCATCTTTGTGGTTTGGTCTGTTTTTCTTTGGGACTGGAATAACCAACGTAAACCAGATTTTGTGCTGCACACTCCATGGTTCTCTTTGGGATAGGCCAAACCAATGTGGACCAGAATTAGTCTGGAATGCTCCAGGTCTGTGGATTTTTCTGGGTTCTCTTTACAACATAACAAAAAGTCTTTGTCTGGAACACTCCGGGTATGTGGTTTGGTACGGTTCTCTTTAAGATGGGCTAAGCCTATATGAACCAGACTTTATATGGAACATTCTGGGTCTGTGACTTAAGTCTGATTTTCTTCAGGATGGAAAAAACCCAATGAAAACTAGACTTTGTCTGGAAAACTCTGTGACTGTGGTTTTTAGTGTTTCTCTCTGGGACGGAACAAGCAAATGCAAATCAGACTTTGTCTGGAACACTTTGGGATTGCCATTTTTTCTGGTTATCACTGGGACGAAACAGACCAGTGCAAACCTAACTTTGCTTGGAACATTCTGGGACTATACTTTTTTTTCTGGTTCGCCCTGGGACAGAACAAACCAATGCAAACCAGATTTTGTCTGAAACATTCTGGTACTGTGGATTAGTCTGGTTCTTTTTGAACAAAAAATACAAACCGTACTTTGTCTGGAACACTCTGGGTCTGTGGTTTAGTCTGGTTCTCTTAGGTACTGAACTAAACAATGAAAACCAAATTTTGTCTGGAACATTCTGGGACCGTAGTTTTACTGGCGCTCTCTGCGGCAGGCCAAACCAATACAAACTAGACTGTATCTAGTAAACTCTGGGATGGGCCACACAATTTATACAAACCATGATTTGTCTGGAATTGTAGTTTTTTCAGTTTCAGTTTCAACCAGAATTTGCATAAGGAGAAATATGTATAAACTGAGTTTGACTTCTTATGTAAAATGAGTTTGGGCAGCTTGGATACCATTGTTAGGTTACTCATCTCCATGTAAGTTTGACAGTGTAAGATCGTTTTTGTGCCAACTATTTTTCGCTTTTTGAAGCCATTGTATTTTTTTTTTGATTGCACATGTTTATTTTTATAATACCACTATATAATTAATATATATATAAACAAATATATATATAATACAAGCTTTGCATGATGGTTCTATTTTTAAAGAGGACGTATCATAAACTTTTCAAACCATCAATCTCGGATCCTTCTTATTATTTAATTGATAATAATCATGTCACACCTCTTTAGATTCCAATTAAAAAAAGGCGTGCATCACTCATTAAATTTGTTTTTATTAATTTTAATCTTGGGGTTGGAGGGAAAGAAGAAAATGCAAGAATGTGACCCTCCTTCCTGGGTGTACTTATCATCCTATATTATTTATTATACAATGAAGCAAAGGTAGGTTTGACAGAGATTGATGCATTTGGGGCAAATATAAAAATAGCACCTCTTGAAAATTGCTATCTAAAACTTTGTTGAACTCCTCTATTGATACTTGGACTGATTACTTGTTATAACACCCATTAAAAAATATAAAAACAAAATACACCTATGGCACATGCCCCACCTGCCTCATCTTAGTTACACCACTGCAATTAGATTAGCATGGCATTGTGTTTAGAACATAACATATACTTGTACAAGAGGCGGTATAAATGCCAAACCCGATTTGGTGGTGGGTGTTTTTCTTATATCTAGTAATTTGTCAATAATATATCACAAGTCCATCACAGATTCTGCCTTAAGCTATTATAGAAATTACACATGGAAAATCCTATGTTTTAAGTTTTTGTAGGTGTGGTAAAATTTAAAATATTATTTATAGGCAATACTAAGTTTTTAATAAAAGAAATATCAGATTCTGTAAATTTAATTAAATGTGCAACTAAATTAAACCATTGCAGGTCTCACTTCTTAATCTATTAGGTATATACTAGCCACATCACCTCTGTGAATTTAAATATTACATACAACTCAAATGGTTCCAAATCTAATCAAAAGTTCTATTTTGTTTTATAGTACATTTTATAAATTTCAGTGTTTATGCAAATAATTACTCATTAGATAATAAAATAATAAACTAACAATTTTCGAACAAAACAATATATGGTATATGTCATCAGGATATGTTTGTCACCCAGTCTGTTCATTTTGTACAGTGAGCGGCTGGTCAGGGAAGCCCTAGAGGGACATAGCAATTTCAGGATAGGAGGACACATCATCAATACAATAAAAAATGCAGATGATCTAGCATTGCTGAACAAAAATAACGATAAGGCATGGAGATCAACATTGAGACGTCAAAAATGATGGTTATTTCAAAATTTGAAGAGCCTCTGTAAATCAAAATTAAAAATCAGGAGCTGAAAAACATAGAGCAGTTCAAGTACCTGGGAAGTATGCTGACAAAGAATGCGTACTGCATCAAGGAAATTAGGTCAAGGATCGCCATGGCCAGAGAAGCTTTCAACAAGAGGTTACAGTTGACCAGCAAGTTGCATTTGAAACTGAGTAAGAAACGGTTGAAATGCTACAGATGGAGCATCATTCTGTATGGAATATAAACTTTGACTCTTAAGAAAATGTAAAAGTAATTTTGGAGAACTTTGAAATGTGGTGCTGGAGAAGATTTGAGAAAATCAGGTGGACAGATAAGTGACTAATGAAGAAGACCTAAGATGATTCGGTGAAAAGAGAACCATTTCAGAGGTTTTCTTCAGTGCAAAGCAAACTGGATTGGACACATCCTTAAGCCTTGTTCCCACGACCTGTTGTATGACAAGTTGCGAATGGCTCGTGGTTTGTAGATTCGCGAGCCTGTGGTTCGCAGATTAACGAGCTTAACCATTCCCCCGACTCGTGGTTTGCTCTACTCGTGTCTGTAGCACGGTGCCTGAGCCACTACCGGCTCCTCATCAGATGAACCACAGCCCTTTGATGTTTCAAGCATTTACCGAAAATTCACAGGAACGCCGAGCTGTATCAAGCAAACGCGAATCTATCAATCCCATGACCTGTGATAATGCAATCTACGAGGCGAATCTGTCTAAACACGCGCCATGGGAAGGGGCCTTTAGTAAGAACTGTCTTCTGCACAACGTCATAGAAGGAAAGGACAAGGGAAAGAGGAGCCTGGGAAGAAGTTTTCAAATATTAGATAACTTGAAGGAATGAAGAAAATTCTGGGAGCTGAAGGAAGAAGCAGAGGACAGGGCGCAATGGCAGTCTAAGTTAACTGTCCAAAGGAATAGACTTGCTGTAAGAGATAACACCTAATAATAAAAATTGATAAATTGTATAATGGTGTTAATAATTTTAATTAAATTTCCATCTCCCCCTCCCATTCAACCCCATCCACTCAGTTGAAATACACTTAGTACCGAAGAATATATTTAATAAATTTGATTAAAAAATCTCAAGCTAAGCGAAAATTGATGATTTACAGGGTCTTAACGAAGGAAGGAGGTTTCAACTCCCCTTTTTCTGAAAGTATGTATTTTTGGATTCCTTTTCAATATTTAGGCTCACAGCTTATTTGAGTCTTATAAAATAACTACAATGCAAATTATATATTATAACACTTTAAATTGCTTTATAGAGGATTAAATATCGAAAAAATAAAATAAAGACAACTTCAGTTTAGGACATCCCCACAAGCCACCGCGAGCAGACCACTTTCATCCCCCCTCCCAAATATTTCCTACAACCCAAAGGCCTGATTATTTCTGTCCTTCCAATAAATAAGATCTCTATAAAACTGTTGCTGGCTACAGATCCAGAGGTGCTAGGTTTGATCCCCAGTGCTTCCAGAATTTTTTGTGAAGCAGTGGGTCTGGAACGTGATCAAACTCAGCCTCGTGAGGACAATTGAGAAGCTACTTGAATAAAGTGGTAGCAACTCTGGTCTAAGAAACTGGGATTAATAGCCAAAGGGTTCATTGTGCTGACCACATAACACCCTCTATCCGCAAATGTTAGGACTAGCATTGCTAAGGCGACGGCCACTCGGTCAAAATACAGTAGCTCGCTTGCGGGATAATGCCATGGAGTTTTTTTTAAATTCCACTATATTTTAGGGCAAATTTCAACGAGTGTCGGAGGTGAGAGATTTAGGTTATTTGTCCACCTGAATTTCTAAAACTTTTACAGTTGACCTCTGGCAAATTAAAAATCCAAACAAACAGACAAAATACTAGTGTGTTTGTATGAAAACACGATGGGAAATCACATATTGTGAATAAAAATTATCCACCCCAGCTCAAATTGGGTTAGGTCAGGGAAGGTTCAAGTTTTGGCCGGATCTGTTGAGGGTGACATTTCAACGTATGATTTTATTATTATTATTATTTAGCACCGCGTCTTACTACCCGTTCAGGTTATACGCTTTAAGTACTAATTATGATAATGGATTAGGAATTGAGAAGGTTGAATTAGAGGAAGTGAACCCACATTTGCGTGGAGGGGGAGTCGAAAACCATTTACGAAAAACCACCCCCTATTCACCCGACCGAGATTCAAACTTCAATCTCCATGTCCTCAGCAGTAGAGCTCAACACGACTAGCGCGTTAGCCAACTACGCCAGCGAGGCGGGTCATGTATGATTTTAATTCCCATGAGTACCCCTCCCGCTAACACTAATATAGGTATATTTTATTAAATAAACTCATCTACCTTTTTTGGTGTCCTTGATTTAATGTAGTATATGAATGATATTAATGTGTAGTAAGATGTTTAGCACTAAATTATTATATATGACTGGTAGTAGATGATCTAATTTATATTTTGAGTTTCTTCCATTGATACGTGATAATTTCACAAACATACTTTTCTAAAAGACATATAAAATTATTAACACACTCTTATGGTTCAAAATTTACACCAGTCATTATAGTATTATTATTTAAAATTAAGGGGACCATTCATTCCTGAAATAAGTCTTATGCCCCAGAATAATTTTGTCCCTGATTTGTTCAATAAATCAAGGACATTTAAAATGTGTGTGGTTTAATTAAAAATGTTTTAATCAACTCTATTGCTAAAAAGTTTGTATAAGCTGAACAGGTAGTAGGGGGTCATACATAAACCACATAACGAATTTTTTGGGGGGTTTGGGGAGCTCTAATGTCTACATGCTCTTACATGGGGGGAGGGTGGGGTAGATCAAAGTGTTACATACCACAGGTAGAATTTTAGAGGTAATCTACCCTCATTAACGTGGAGAGAGAATATAAAACCATTTAGAGAAAGCCACTCTGAGTACACCCAATCTCCGCTTCATTGGCCATCTTTTCTTTTTAGAGAGTGATGTTTTCGATGTTGGAATGAAACATGAGTCTAGGAATTGATAAGTTAACTAAAGTAAAATGCTATTCAAATAAATAATAAAGAACAATACTGAATTTTTACATTTAAAAAAACATTAATATATTTGTTTAGAACCTTCCATTATAGGTAGGCTCAGCCCTAAATGTGGCTAGCCCAGCCATGTGTTTAGACATTGCAAATACATAGTAATATTAAGAAAGCCAATGAACAACATTCCAGGTTTTACACTAAAACGTACGATAAAAAAAATCAAATTGTTAACTAGATTAAAGTCCCTCTTTTTATTTTATTATATACTTATATGTACTTTAAAGCAGATTACAGGATCTACACCCAAATTTGCGCAAATGTGGTTATACCTACTCCATATGATACCTTCCTCTTTCCTTTCTAATTTGTGTAAATACGCGACTCGCTCAGATGGTTATTATAAAGATAAACACACACTTATTTTAAATATATATTATTTTTGCACCACTGCGTCGTACTATCCGGGCAAGGAAGAGTAAGAAGCCATTTAGGAAAAAACATCTTCAATACATGAGGCTAAGAATCGAATGCCGACTGACAACCTCGCCAGCAAAGCAAATTAGACGAACTTGATGAGAATAAGACTAGGCGAGCTTCCTTATCTTTATGGGAACTGTGACCTTAGTGAAACATAAACACTTATTTGGCGGTAATGTCCAAATGTTGGAGATGGCAATAAGGGGTCTTTGTGTGGATTTAATAATGAGAAAATTTTTTAGTTAAAATGACAGCTACATTTGCCTGTGTCCAAGCATATCTGATATGGTAGATCTACACGAAAGTGTATATGTGATGTTTAAAAACTATGAAGACTATAAGATGTGGCTCATGCTGTTTTAAAAACATTACCTCCTTAAGGCAAAAATCAAATCTTTAATGGTTCATAACTAATCCACCATTAATTTAAAATACACTTTAAACCTTATCACAGTAAAATAAAAAGTAAACAAATAAAAACAAATTGCTATTAAAAACTGTATTTTTTTGTGTAGTAGTAAATATTTAATTGTCTAGAAAGTATACAGTTGATCCTATTGAAATAGTTAAATGTTCATCTATAGAACATTATTAGGTGATATATATAAATAAAAAGTCAAACATTTGCAGTTAATTGGTTTGGAAAAGTTGAACACCCAATTTCATTAGTAAAAACAGCTTTAAAACAATAAAATAAAATAATTTTTTTTTATGAAATTCAATACAATTCAGTTTTGTGTAGAAAACAATGGTATTTCAGAAAATTTTCTGATGCATGATTACCCTCAATGTATTCACCCCAAATGTGGAACAAACTTATCAATTACAAATATAACATGTTTATAGTATGATCATTATGGTGTATGGTCACTATTGGAAGTAAATAGCCAATACATTTTTATCAATAACGTATAAATCTTAAGTAGTTTATTTTATGTTAATTCAAGGTGGTATGTAAACCTATTTGAGAAATTTATAAAGTAATTTTCCAACTTCATAATACCTATTTTATCACCCATTTTTTATAAACATAGCCAGCACAATTTTCACAATGAATGAATATTGTAATTGGCATAGGTACACTAGTCAGCAATAACTAGTTTAGCTAGGTGTGTGGTGTGGAGTGTTGATAGACTAGGTAAAGTTAGTTTAAATTGAACCTGTGATATGTTATCGTCACTCAGAAGATAACTCATTGGTAAGGTATTAACAAAAATATATTCACATGTAAGATACGTATTACAGAAGCCTATGTATGATTGGTCAAAAGGGGGACCAAGAGGTTGACAATATGACAGGAACAGTTCAAAAAGATTTGCCTGGCAAACACAACACAATTTGCCACTGAATTCAACATATGAAATACAATTCAATTTGATTTAAATATAGATTTTCTATAAAATTAAATTTTAATTTTTGAGAATATCCATTAAACTGTTATTTGATGGTGACCTGGCGGTCTAGGGGTAAGGTGTCAGACTTCTGTGCTGGCGGCCGGGGTTCAATCCTCGGTCCCGGCAAAGATTTATCTGATTACCAAACCCTTCCTTCACCTCTGACAAGACATCTTGTGAATGTGGGGAATGCCAGGCCTCCACCGTGGTTCGGATTCCACGTTAAACTGTAGGTCCTTCATTTCATCTCACAATCACCCTACCATTACACATTAGCGTAAGTGCGTATAACCCGAA